>KN485636.1:72881-83192 GCA_000787095.1 Periophthalmodon schlosseri | reverse complement strand
AAGAGTCTTCAGAGACATTCCCAGTCACTGCTGGCAGTAATCTTGAAAACACTGCAGTCATTTGTACTTATTGGCTGCATGTGTTTGGAAGCAGTGATAACATGCTCTCATAAAGTGTTATCATGTTATTAGCTTAGTCATTAGCTTTTTGTAATTAGGCAGCACTAAACATTAATGCTAAACGTGAACTTACAAGTGGTGAATTAATGAACTGATAAACAGTGAATAATATCAGAATGACATGTTTCATTTAACACATTACAGGCATGATGTTATTAAACAGCATGTTTTTACTTTGATCATGAAACTTTTGGCATACAGCACATAAACACTTTCGGAATATAAATTCAGTATTGAAATTCATTCAAGTTTTTCATTAAGTTTGACTTAATAACACCTGGTTGAAACAGCTTTAACAGAAATATGTCCAGTGTGTCAAATCTGTTACATGACTGTAAATGGTGCTGTGCCTGATTTTTAACCATGAGTGAAGAGCCTGTTTTCTTGGTTCTCACAGGCAGTAGCTTCCACATGGTTGTCATCCACATCCACCCACTTAAGGCCTGTTCACACTGGATTCGTTTTACCTCTGACGTCTGCAAAATTGAAATTTGTGTACATTAGCATGTGATGAGTAATGTCAGTAACCTACTTGTTTTTACAGACTTTACTCCAGAAATGGCAGACTGATTACACACTGAAACGGGACAAGAACCCTTTAAGGTCGTTTTCACACTGTCGCTAGTTAGGTCGACGTAAAAGAGCATTCGCTCTGAGAGCGGTGCTTGGGCCAGTGTGAACCCAACAGTTACACTCTGGACCACAGTAAACGGCCAGTCCTAGAGCACTTCAAACAGGAGGTCTCGGAGCGGCTCTGGAGTGGGGTGAGTGTGGCGTGAATGCGGCCGACCTCGGGCCGACCTCCGCTGTGACAGTAAAAATGGTTGGAATTGGGCAAAATAGTGCTGGGATAACATATATTTGTATGAATGGGTGAGCTGCTGTTTGTCTGATGTGGCAAATTGGATCAACTTATTAGCGACAGTCTCCTCCTGCCTCTGTCTGCGCAGGTGAGCCTGGGTCTGTCTGTGTCATTCCAAAAGCTTTTTCTCCTCTGCCATCAGTGTGGACAGTCCTCAATGTATATTTAGCCCCAGATGAAAGAAAAGACCACTGCGTATAGGGGAAGCCAGCATGTGCGTGCGTATTCACGGGGCTCCGTCTGCTTGAAGCGTGTTGTCATAGAAATAAGTTTGGCAATCAGCTGAGAGCCTCTCACGTGGCTCATGGTGCGTGTTTGAGGTGAATGATGTGCGGTCTATGTGAACAAGTCTGACCCAAAAGTAAAATAAATAGAACTAAATCTAATGTGCACTGGGGGCGGTCCACAGAGAGCACTAACGTGTGAAAACGACCTAGGTCATCAATATGTTGCTAGCATTGCAAGTATTCCTGAATTGTAAAGGTTTACAGGTGGGAGCCCAAAGCAGAGCCAAGACCAAGGCAAGTTTCAACAGTTTATTCAACAGAATATCGAGCAGGGGGCAGGCCGACTTAGATGGGTGGTTCACCAGAGGAGCAGATCGACACCAGAAGCCACAAGACACAGGACTTGGACAGACAAGGAGATGTGGATGAGTGTAGGTATATCCAAAAGCAAGGTAAGTATAAAAATCGCAGAGCTCAGTCATCACTGCCGAACAGAGTTATCTTGGCCAGGCTTGTATACTGAGGGTGATGGAGGGACTGAGTGCTGCAGTGTCCCGTTGGCAACACTGGGAGAAGTCTGCCACGCCTCCTGCCACACACATTCTTTGCTGAAAAAACAGAAGGAAGAGAGGGAACGAAACAGCAATCCACAACATGAATGATGGAAAATGCGATTATTCTAAATTATTCAAGAAAAAATGTATTCATGACATTATGACACATTGTGACCTATAGCATAATCTGACTATGGTAATCTTTACGGTAAATTACATGACAACCACATGTAGAGGAATTAATCACTGTCTGCACCAAAGTAAGTTAAAATTATGCAGCTAATAAAACTAATGGAATGACAAATTGGTTGAGTTGGTTAATCAAGACAGAAGTGTGTACAGCACAGTTTTAATGGCACTTTTTTATCTGTGTCATGCATTTAATCACATGTACCATTCACTTCGTTAGTAATTAGTCCCCACATAATTCAAAATCAAAATGCATCAGGCTGGATGTCAAACAGCGGACAGTAGATGTGTGGTATAAGCTCTAATGAACATATGGTCATGGGGATGTACTGCGCTGCTTGGAATATTCCGTAGTATAGCATTAAACACAAATTTATGGGTAGGTGGTTTTAGTGCTCAAAAATATATTCTTACTTTAAGCGGGATCATGTCTCCACAGATCTGACCTATGACGTCCTGGTGGTGTCGACTGCTTGTCTTGTCTCCATGGAGACAGTAAAGCAAATGCCAGAAAAAAAAAAAAAATCTATTAAAATACATTTTTGGAAGACCAAATAAACCTCATTGGACAAAGCGCTTACAATAGCTTACTGAGTGTCAGTCTCAGATAGATCTTAATACA
Source organism: Periophthalmodon schlosseri (assembly GCA_000787095.1). Classification (NCBI taxonomy): domain Eukaryota; kingdom Metazoa; phylum Chordata; class Actinopteri; order Gobiiformes; family Gobiidae; genus Periophthalmodon; species Periophthalmodon schlosseri. The sequence goes on along the minus strand of KN485636.1, from coordinate 80,618 downwards.
TTCTTCACTTCAACACCAGGCAGCCATCTTCTCCAAGGTCACCTTTTCCTCCACCCCACGCTTCTAAACTCATCAAACAGCTCTGTGCTCCAGCTATAGCAATGGCATTTCACTGCAAGCGTCATCCACCGCAGAGCTTACACTATTACAAGGCTGTTATATATGGCATAAAAGGATCCGGCTGAGAATGGAACAATTGTGTATCTGATCGTTGACCCTGTTTCAGTGCGTACTTCTGTTTCCACAAAAGAAAAGTACATTGATTCATACACTTGTTTTCTCACATTTGCACCTTGTTATGTATTCAATGTTTGCCTTGAAAATAAAAGCAAGCAGTTGTAATTCTATATACTATGCATAGACTGCATAAAGAAGTGGACTGAGGGAGTGTGACGTCACCCATAGTGTTCGGCTCCAGTCAAATGAAGCTCATCGAGGCTTGTGGTTACAGGGGTGAATTTGGAGCCGAGTTCCATATTTGGAATTTCCGACCGCGAGTATCATAGCAACCAAAGAGCCAATCGGAGTGAGACTGTTCCATATTTGGAATTTCCGACCGCGAGTATCATAGCAACCAAAGAGCCAATCCGGAGTGAGACTTTTGAAAGTAACACCCCTTCCCACCCACACTGCTGATTTAGCAGTGCTGTCGGTCAAACCTGCTGCTCACGCTAGAGGGACAGGGTAGCATCAACTGTATCAACTAGGGTTTTTAATCAGTGGGTATTAGAAAAGGTGCAACGTTTTTGGTACCATTTGTCTCCATTTATTCAGTTACAGGAGTTTTCATAGCTACAGAAATACCTTCAAAAATGTGCATTACTATTATCGTGGAGGTAGATAAGTTTAAAGCCATACTGTGGAACTCTTAAGGCAAAGCAGAAGCATTCCCATGGAGACAAGAAAATGGCTGACCTCCTAACAGAAAACATTAAGGTCAAATATGGGTAATTCCTTTGGCATGGGGGTCCTCCCTTACCCCCAACTCCCCTGAAAAGTGTAAAAAAAAATGCGTAAGGCTTTGAAGATTGTAATACAACCTCCAGTGACTATTTCTGAAGTCCTTTTTGTGAAAATGCATTCCATAAATCACATTCCTGAAGGGGACATTTTGAACAAAAATGATGTAATTTAAATTTCACTTCAAATTTTCTGGTCTAACTCTGTGTTACGCGCGTCATGGGAGCGGCAGTACAGCCTAAAAATCACAGCTAAAAAAGTCAAAATGAAGTCTTATTTTATTTATTTATCTTTACTTAAACAGGAGACCCAATGAGAGCACTCAGACTCTGTTTTTCTTGGGCGCCCTGTTCAAAATACAGAAAAATACACACAAAAAACAAACCAGATAAGTATTTAAGTCCATTTAAAACATTAAAAAGAGCTGCAGGTGTGAGTGTAAAATTACCAGATGATGAAATTGCGTTTGTCGCATCAAAGTATCTGATTTTGCTTGTCCTTGTCCAAAAGCTCTTTTTCCCATCTCAGTTCTGGTGTGGCTAGTCATGTGATCTTGTATGAAATGTTCCCATATCAATGATTAACAAGCAGGTAAGATTTGACCTTTTTGATCAAACGTAAAAAATCGTACGTTGCGTCATTTTATTGCAGCGGGCAAAAGAAATTCTAACATTCTTTTATTTCTGTCTAAACAATAGATTTTCTTCTTAACAACTTTGGGTTCAATATTTATCATGTGCACATTTTGTTTGCACTACTGGGAAATTTGTGGTTATTTTTCGCTTATACGATCACTTCTATGACTCATTACAGATGCAATCTAAGTACTTAAGTGTTTCATTCTGCTCTTTATTTATTGCAGCTCATGATTTTTTTTTTTTACAATATTGTACATTTAGAGAATTTTTTTTTTGTTTTTTTTTGTTTAAATCTGCTCTTGGGTTGTTGTGTCAGTGTCATAAAATAGTTTCAGTATTATCTTTTATCGTCTATATTTACCTCAGCAATATATCGCGCTTCAAAATCTGTTAGCGTGACGGGCCTAGTGATAGCGCTCTGAAGGGGGAGTGACTTAGCGCGGAGAGCAAAAGCGAGTTGAGACTCAGAGCTACAAAAATCAAACGGAAACTTGTTAAACATGTTAATATGTTGTTTTCGGAGAATCTAGCGTCGTCAAAATAATACGAGGTAACATGGTGATCTAAGTACGTTATGTGTTAGCAATTAATACCCCATAGAAGTGTAACACCACCTCTTTGACGACGCCCTCTGCCTGCCACTTTTGTTAACAATAATGATAACATAATTTTGCCGCTTTCCTATACAGAAATTGTATCTATTTGCTCATATTATGTTAAATTCTGACTAAATAATATACTTTCTTCTTAACAACCCCTTCGAACCCTTTCAGTTTAACCACAGTCCTTATGTTTTGTATTGTTTATTTGCAGGGAGAGCACGCCTCAATTACCGTTCATGTCTTCTTTTCAAACGCAGCCGTATTCAACTGTAATGCGATAGCGCTCGGAAGGGGGGATGACTTAGCACAGAGAGCAAAGGGAGTTGAGGCTAACATTGTTTTAATTCTGTCTAACTAATGGATTTTCTTCCTAACAACTTCCCCACTGTCAAACCCCTTCAGTCTAACCACAGTCCTTATGATCTGTATTGTTTATTTGCAGGGAGAGCACGCCTCAATTACTGTGGATGTCATATCCAGCCTCTTCTTTTCAGGCGCGGCTGCATTCAGAACCAATGTACTGTCCCTCATTAACATTTCACTGTGCTGCTGCTGACCCTGCCATTCATTTACACACAATTGCTTCCTGACAATGTGTTTGCTGCTCCTCTCAAAGGGGAGCGGGCCCGCCTCTGCTGAATCTTAATGCCTTGTAAATCTAAGCAGAAGATCCAGCCCAGAGGAAGTGGACTTTGGGTGTGTGGTCTTAAAAGATTCAATTAAGACGAACTAGAAGTAAAGTGAAGGTCGCCGTAAGAGAACTGGAGAATTGGCACTGTCTCGCAATGATGAAGATATTGCGAGGAATGATTTTCTAGTTTAGATATAAAACGATAATCCTAAATCTAACGTCAGAATAAGCAAGAATCTGGATGATCATGAAGTTACTGCAAAAAAACGTGCAGAAGAAGGGCTTTTAGATGTCATCCGTGCATGTTTGAGTAATCTAGCGATCTCTCCTGGGCTCTGTTCGAACCCTCCTTACGGTTAGCAGTAAGATTCTGCTCACAAGCCTATGTCACCGCTGCTCCCTCATGACAATTTTCCATAAATATACAAAAGCATGATACAAATCAATGCACTACAACTTCACAAACCTGGTGCGATGTGCTGTAGCTTCGTTAGTGAATGCACGGCAATTGTGTTGTGATAGCGCTCTAAAGGGGGTGTGACTTAGTGCAGAGAGCAAAGGGAGGGGAGACTCAGAGCTTCAGAAATCAAACTGAAACTTATTAAACATGTTAATATGTTGTTTTCGGCAAATATGGAATTTTCAAAATAATACAAAGTAACATGGAGATCTAAATATGTTATGTGCTAGCAGTTAATACCCCATAGACGTGTAATACCGCCTCTTTAACGATGTCCTCTGCTTGGCATTTTTGGTAACAATAATAAAAAGACAATTTTACCACTTTCTTATTGACCTTATTTGGCCTCGCCCACTTTTGCCTCCGGAATAAGGTGAATACAAACATTTAATTTATAAGCTATTATACAAAATTTGCCGCAAAAAATGTCACCACTGTAAAAAAAAAATAAACATTGATAACGTTAATTTTGTAGCCGCAACGATTTAGCCATTCCATTCTTCAAAAACTAGTGCAAGCATTTTCCTGGCAGTGACCAAAAGGTCACGCGCCAAATTAGAACTTTTTCTATACAATTCGGCGCCAAATCTCTGGCCATTCTGAATGTAAAACTATTTCCTCACAGTTAAACATTTTTGCAGGTTGTAGCATTAGATCGGCGCGACGCAAAACGTAATCGATCCCAAGGCGTCTACAGAAAGAATTCACGATCGATGTCTGTCTGGTTTGACCGCAACAAAAGAAAGAAGGTGTTTGCATCAATATGAGATGTCTGCTACTAAATTCCAGCGGAGCTAGTCATCCTCAGAGATACAGTGTGCAAAATCACTCTTATGGAAATCAATGGCCACGAGCACTCAGATGTAATGCGCACATGAGGGATGCTATTATCGTCTTTATCCCGGTTGAAAGTTAGTTGAGCTGATTCATACTTCTGCGGTGACTTTAAGCCGCGGAAACAAACTATTTCCAGCCACTAAAGAACATTGATCAAACCACTGTTGTGCTACTGCCTGCAAGACAAAAACCTGCGCCAATAACTGGAACAAAACACTCTTGGACCAGTTGCTGTTTGATGTTTTTCTGTGTAACCAAAACAGCAGCAAGATATTTACAGGGCCTAAGGAACGGCTTTAGACCACTGCAAACCATGTAAAATGAGTTCTGTTTTTTGTTTTTTCAACATTTTTAAGACCGTAGTTTCACCTGCTTGTCTTCATAGAGATACATGAGTTTAAATTACGCTATTGTCTGATCTACGTTGTAATGTTGTTTCCTCAGTTGTTTCCTGAGTTGTGTTTTGTTTCATTCACACGTTTAACACACAAACTTTGCATATTTACGCTGAGTTCTCCTCTCAAACAGAAAACGGTTCCACCTTGTGATGTCATGTGGTGATACAGGAAGTGCTCACTGTGATTTCCACCTTGTGATGTCATGTGGTGATACAGGAAGTGCTCCACTGTGTTTTTAAACTCCATACACCTTCACTAGAATTATTTTGATAATATCAGCCCTAGATTTGCCTATCTCTACTGAACAAAAGGTAAAACGTAGCTGTTAACTTGAAAACTGCCGCTTCATGACATCACAAGGTGGAACGGAGCATTTTGAGCTTTGGAAATGCAGACAAACTAATAATAAAAGGGTTACTCTAACATGTGTGAATGAAACAAAACACAACTCCAGGTATGTTTATGACGAGGTAACAACATTCTAACATGGCTTAAAGCTCACAAGAGTCAATTTCGCGTAATATAGGACCTTTAATGTCATGACATGGAACATTTTAGGCAAAGCAATAGCATCCCTGTAGAGACAGTGGCAGACCCTCCACCAGAAAAGTTACATGGTGCACCTTAAACATGTGTTCTACTAAAACTAATCAACACCTAGTCACAACAAAATCAAAACCTGCATAATGTATTTATTCAATAGGAAAATAACATGTGGCAAAGAGTTCAGATCCTGTGTGGTCCTTCCCTGTAAAAATATCAATTAGTTGAGTCCAGACCATGTGTCCAGATTGACTGTATATAGGCACTCCATGACAGAATCACCCTTATGAACACTGACAGGGCTCGTGGGTTATATCGAATTTGATACAATGAAGGAAAGTGGCATATTGACACAGCTTTGAGTGACTTTGACAAGGGACATATGGCGATGGCTATATACAGCCAGCCCTTTGCCTATGAGCAATGGTACAGTTATCACATAGAATCACATATGTTCTTTCAGGCTATGGGCACAGGCTTCACTGGCATAAGCAATTGGAATCAAAATATTATATCTTTCGTTCTCATAAAATGCTTTGCTGCCAATTGACCCCACCCACTCCTCCTGTTGGTCCGCCTCTGTCACGCTCTGAGTGAGTGACGTGCAGATTTAACCAATCAGAGTAAAGTGTGTACTCTCAGAAAGTGACCTCTTGTCCATGGGTTTCAGAATGATGAGAAATTAGGACCATTGCCATAGAGATGAACAAAATAGAGATATATAAAGATAAAAAACTGAATATTATTTTGAATGGGAAAAAGAAAAAAAAGCTATAATTAATTTTTCTGATGGAGGATCTGTGTTTGAGTTCAATGCTGCTGTGGAACATTCCAGGCAAAGCAATAACATCTCCATGGAGACAAGTGGCATATTCTCATAGTGCACCTTTAAAGGCAATATTAAATGTTCATTATTAAATTGACCAAACATTATATTTTTCATTTATTTTATCATGCCAAAATTGTATATCTCTAAAAATTAGTCTATCATTTTCAAGATTAGAGGTCAAAGTCGAGTCATATTGAACAGTCTAAAGCACAAGTGCAGAGGGCTCAGGTGATGTAGTGAATGGAACAACGTAGGCCACAAGACTGAACCTTGAGGGAGCCCTGACCCTGCTCCATCAACAACAAAAGTACATTCAGAAAAGATGTGATTTTTCATGTTTTCAAAGACACCCAGAGAACAGATGTGTACCACCTACACAACACAGTTTCTGTCATTTACTTTGGAGAGTTAAGAGCATTAAATGTAATTGTGATGTATTTAATATGATACAATAAAGTCATAATATGTTTTTTTCTGGTATTTTTTGATTGTAATCTGCAAAATGAATCTGAAATGTTCAAAGCTGCAGATATGACTCTCTACCACAGGCCCGCCTCATCATAACAGCGTTGCACCACAACAGACACTAGATTTTCATTTAATGGAGACCTATTGACTTTTCAGAGCTTTTAACCACGTTATAGTTGTTTCCTCTTCTCATCTACCCTCTCGAAGAATGATTCACGCACGTTTGAGTAATCTTTATTCTCCTGTATTCAAGACGTCATTGCTCCGATCAACCCCCGTTTTCAACGCCACCACTATACGCCCACTGCTCTGTACTTCATACTCCAGTTGTATTTTCTTAATCGATGATACGCGCTGGATTCGGCAGCGTCGCGTAGTTATTTTGGAACAAATGAAAAAAATAAAAATAAAATCAGCTGCTTGCTAGCGTGATGTGCAGCTATCCATAGGAGAGGCTAACGACTGCGCGGCTCTTTGTTGTAAGTTGTGTATGCGGGAATTGGTTCCCATTGAGCTCTGGAATTTTCCAGCCCGGAAGTCAGGTGACCTTTTTCTTTTTCTTAAGTTGTTTTAGATCAATATTGCGATTCAAAATGTCCAAAATATAACATAATGATCCACAGGTGTCATAATCTATAACTACCTAGCAGACAAAACACAATTATGGTATTTTTATTTTTAATGCAACATTTTTAACCCTTTGTGTATGACCCATGAGTCAAAACAAAGAATTGCAGGGCTGTGGGCGGAGATAAGGGGTAGGTGTCTACAAACATTTTTAGATCATTTTCAACATAAGACAACATAAGTTTGATAAGGTGTCTTGCATTTCACCCACTCACTTGCTTCACATGTACTGTATCCGGCCCCATGTTCACATTTGGAGCCGAAGGCGAAATTACAAAATGAAACTTTTTCAGAAACTTTCGACAAGAACATTAAATTCTTTCACAGAGATCAGTGAGGCAGAGGATGTTTATGGCCACGCTCAAGGCCACAGGCACTCCCACCCGCTCACTCTCTCTCTATCCCTTTCTCTCTTCAGTCCTCCTCTCCCTCTCTCTCCTCTTTGCCTCACTCTCCTACCCCCTCTCTCCCTCTTTCCTCTTTGCATCTCCTCCTCCCTCACTCCATCTTCCTCTGCCCTCGTCATTTTCTCTCTTCCTCCTTCTTTCTTTCATCTCCCCTTTTTCTTATCTAGCTCTCTCTCCCGCATCTTTCATCCCTCCATCCCTCTTTCCATCTCTTTCCTTCTTCTCTCTCTCTCTTTTTCCCCTATGTCTCTCCATCTTCCTCTAAACTCTCTCTTCAGTTTCTACAATCCTCTCTTTTCCACTCTTCCTACTTTCTCTACTCTCTCTATTCTTACTT
>KN485636.1:55299-72811 GCA_000787095.1 Periophthalmodon schlosseri | reverse complement strand
CTTTCCCTCCTCTCTTCCTCTCCCCCCCTCTTGTCCTCCATATATTTGTCTCATTTATACCACAGCGCTACGTGAATGATAGCATCTCTGTCCTCAGTCAGTCACTCCACTGCCACAGGCCAAGCTCTCGCTCTTCTTTCCCTTCCTCTATCACTCCCTCTCCCCCTCTCCTCACCCTTCTCTCTGTCCCACGGTCCTCTCTCCCGCCCCCCTCACTCTTTCTCTCCCCCTCTCTCATCTCTTTCTCCTCCTTTCCATCCTCTCTTCACTCTTTTTTCTTCCACTCCTCTCTTTTCCTCTCTTTCTTCTACCTCTGTACCGCCCACCGTTTCTCTTTGTCTCCTGTTTCGATCTGCCTCCTCTCCCCTTCTCTTCCCCTCTCACCCCCCCACTCTTCCTTGTCCTCTCTCCACCTCTCTCCTCTCTCCTCTCTACCTCTTCTCCCCCTCTCCCCCTCTCTTGTCCTCCATATATTCTGTCGTTTCTCTGGGCGCACTTCTCCTGCAGGCATCCCAGTGCACTTGTTTTAGATAAAGTCCAAACGCGTTTATACCCGGCGCTACATGAAGGATTGTATCTCTGTCCTCAGCCTCTCACTGCCACAGGCCAAGGTACCGCCCTCTCCTTCTCTCTTTCTCTTCTATCTCCCTCTCCTTTCTCTCCACCTCTATCTCCCTTCTGCCTTCTTCCCCTCACCTCTCTCTCTCTCACTCCCCAATTTCTTCTTTCTCCTCTCATCTCATCTCTCTTTTCTCTCCCCTTTCTATCTCCCCTTTGTCTTTTTCCTCTCTTTTCTCACCCTCATCTCTCTCTCTCCCCTATTTCGTCTTTCTGTTCTCTCTTCATCCTCTCATCTCCCTCCTCCTCCCCTATCCTTTCTCTCCCCCCTTCCTGTTTTCATACCATTCTCTCTCTTCCCTATTTCTTCTTTCTGTTCACCTTTTGTCCTCTCATCTCTCTCTCCTCCTCTCTCTCTTCCTCTCCTATCTGTCTTCTTTCCCTCCCTTCTTCCCTTTATCTCTCCCTCTCTCCCCTATTTTCTTTTGTTCTCTCTTCATCCTCTTTTCTCCTCACCTCTCTCTTTCTCTTCTCTGCGCCTGTCCTTTCTCTCCCCTGTCTGTCTCCCTCTGTCCCTTTTCTCTCCCTTCTTCCCCTCGTCTCTTTTGCTCTCTCTCCTATTTCTCCTTTCTGTTCTTTCTTCATCCTCTCATGTCTCTCTATCCTCTTTCCCCACTCTTTCTGTTCTCTTTTCATCCCGCTCTCCTCTCTCTGCTATCTCTTTCTCCTCACCCTCTCTCTCTTCCTCCTCTCACTAGTTTTGTCTTCTCTCTCTCGCCTCCGTCTTCGTTCTCTCTCGCTCCCCCTCTCTTGTCTTTCTCTCTTTCCTCTCCATCCTCTCTCTCCCCTCACACACATTCTACCCCCCTCTTTCTTCTCTCGCCCTGTTTCATCTCTCTGCTATTGTCCTCTCCTTCCTCCCCACCTCTCTCTACTATAGCTTCTTACTCCCCTTCTTGCTCCACTCTCTCTCTCTTCATCTTCTCACTTCTCTCCCCCTGCTCCCTCTCTCTCTCTTCCTTTGTTCTCTTTTCAGTTCTCTTTTATCTTCTCTCTCACTTAGCCCATCTCTCTCCCCATCTCCCTCTTTCATCTCTCTCTTTTGACCCCTTTTCCTCTCTCTCACCCCTGCTCTCTACCTAACGTTCCCTTCTCTCTCTCCCATCTCTCCTCTTTATTCTCCCACACCTCTCTCTATCTCCCTCTTTTTCTTTCCCTTATTTCTGTCAGCCCCTCTCTCTGTCCCTTCTTTCTCTGTCTCTCTCTCTTTCTCCTCTTTTTCTCCATCTCTCAAACCAGCCTCCTGGGTCCAAGCTAGCTGCCTGTTGCTGGGAAACCGGAGAGGATTGTGGGTCAGACGGATTATCAGATGAATACCAACAACTAGAGCCATCATGGGTAATAATGAACTTGACTTGCCACTACTACTACAACTACTACTACTACTACTGCAGACACTACTACAGTATGCAGTATATGGGGTTGAGCCAGTTTTCAGTATAAGTATAATTCCCTTCCAAAAAGTACAAGATTGATCACTTCTTGTTTTCAAGTCTCCTTTGAAAACCTCCTCAAGGACAGAGGTGGGTAGTACTCAGTTAAAATACCTCAGTTATATTTGTTTGAGTAACTAAACTAAACTAAAAGGTGTCTTACTTCAAATTACTTTATCTGATCTTACGTGCCAACAGTTACTTTAAATTTTTACTTGAGTAGTAGTTTTCCCAAATACCTTTGTACTTACTACTTTGGACCACTAGTTTGTACTTCTACTTGAGTAATATTATTTTGAAGTAACGTTACTCTTACTTACACTTCTGGCTACTCCACCCACCTCTGCTCAAAGGTACTGGAGGCTGAGAGGAACGAGTGGAGAGGAATAATTAGGCCCATGAGCAACTACCTTTTTAGAGTCAGTGGTGGAGGAAGTACTCAGTTTTGTTATTATTTACGTAAAAGTACAGATACCAGAGCAAAAAAATACTCAAGTAAAAGTAAAAGTATCACATGAAAAAATCTACTTGAGTATAAATATTAAAGTACTTGTTTTAAAATGTACTAAAGAGTAAAAAGTGAAAGTATTTTGCGCAGATTTTGAGGTCTAATAAAGCTTCAAATGTAGTGATTTTGATTAAAAAAAAATGTATTCTTTATTTCAGACAATTTTTATCAACAGAAACAACTGAATTGATTGGAGTTTTTTTTTTCTAGCTGTTTTTCTTTGTACATTTTAGTTTGCTCAAATTATGAACATGTTAAAAATAAACCCTCAGCCTTTTCATCAGGTCTCAAACTATAATACAACATTCTTTTACTTTTCAGCCCTGTTAAAAAAATGTAGTGGAGTAGAAAGTACAGATTCCTGCTCTCAAATGTAGTGAAGTAAAAGTAAAAGTGTCCACTTTAAAATCTACTTAAGTAAAGTACAGATACCTACAAATACACTACTTTACTACTTTTACTTACGTTCCATTACTGTTTACAGTGTAGTGTTGCCACAGTAACCTACTAAAATTTAAAACTTGATTTTGATACAAAGGGAAAAAATCAGTGTGGATTTTGACACAATTATTCAGCCATCCATTTAAGCAGAGACTCACAGATTTCCCTCACCCCAGACACTTCCTCCAGCTCACAACTGGACACAATTATAATTAATAAAACACCCTGAAAAAGAATGTAACACAATAGTGACAGTATCAGTATCAATACCAATCCAAATGAGCAGTATGGAATAATTTGGTATTTTGATGTCCTAGTGTCCCCCATGTCCCCAATGGAGCTCAGCCGTTCCAGATGTCCAGAAATAAAATTAATTAATAAATAAAATTAATTAATAAAATTCTCTTTTATTCGCCATTGAAATAAATACATAAATAAATAAAAATAGATACAGCAAGTTATCATCATACAAAATTACATTGAAATATAGTTCATATTCAGATCCATTTTGCTACATTTTAAGTTTTCAGTATCTATTTTTGTACTGAATGTAATAAAACGTGCTTTGGTTAGCTCCTGACAAGCCTTAAAGCTACCATCTGTAATTAGATTGGCCGACCCACCCCTGTTGCATTCTCACATGTCACCACTAGATGCTATCTACGCCACTGCTGTCTGATAGCGTGCCAGCTTTACCCTGAGAAGAAGACCAGAGAGCACAGGTGAGTCTGAACAAAGGCCAGGTGAGGGGAGGGAGGGTAGGTTTCACATCTGCCATCTACTGGTGAAAAAATCGAACAAACTTACAGATGGTAGCTTTAAACTCTTAATAACGTATTTACAAATGAATAGTGCACTTAATAAAAACGTCAGTCAAAACATTTCCGAACAAAAACGGGTCTCTACACTCCACAAAACAAATCCGCGAGAAAAATAAAAAAGATAATAGTAACACAATGAAGCACATAGTATAGTACGGTCTTGTCTATATAACTTTACGCCCTTGTACTTCCAGCAAATAGCCTGCACCGATTGCTTTGGCTGTGTTGCAGATATTGTAACCTGTGCCTGTTCTATTCCACTGGGGCTTACATAAGTCTCTCTGAGGTGTGCTCTCAACGGGACACAGGACTCACACTGCAAATCTCCAGAGATTTTAAAGCCCTGTTTATACAATACTCCCTACTACAGCGAGTTCTGCTGGTGTTACTGCGGTCTAAAAGGGTATGTGTCTTTATATTTAGGGGCTTCCACTGCTGTTTATCGACGACATTATGGGGACGTTTAAACAATATAATATTTCGTTTTTAATTGTTGATTGCTATGACAGCCGTACACATTTTTTTCATCACTCTGATATAAACACTGTTTTCCAGACAAGGTGAAACTCATACCTGTCCGCAAAGGTGCACTATGTAACTTTTCTGGTGGAAGGTGCGCCACCTGCTTATCTAAATGAAGGCGTTAATGCTTTAAATTAAATGTTTCACAGTATGGCATTAAATATACCGTATTTTCCGGAGTATAAGTCGCACCGGAGTATAAGTCTCACCAGCCAAAAAATGCATAATAATGAAGAAAAAAACATAGATTTCACATATAAATCGCATCTGGGTATAAGTCGCACCCCCGGCCAAACTATGAAAAAAAGTGCGACTTATAGTCCAGAAAATCCAGTATTTATCCAGCTCTTATTTCAAATAGCTTGAAAGATCCACATTCTTACTGAAAACGATGTCACCTCTCTGCGGATCTCATGTCTTTAACTTGGCGGCCCGGTGGCTTCATTTGCTTGTCTCCATGGAGAGAGAGGCTTAACGCCATACGGTGGAACATTGAACACAAAGTAATCACCATCTCCATAGAGAGAAGCAGGTAGTTGGAGCCTCCATCAGAAAAGTTACATAGCGCACCTTCAGCAGATGAAGAAAACAAACCTTCATGAGAGGGTATTTTACTTCTATGGGGTATTAAAGGCTAACACATAACAGATTTAGATCACTGTGTTACCTTTTATTGTTTTGAAAATGATATATTTGCCAAATCGCGTCAGAGAATAGTACTTAGTGGATTAACATAAGAATAAACAAGTGGCTAAAAATAAGGTACACTTGAATTTACACTATTAAGTATTTCAAATGTTGTTACTATTACTACACCTTTGCAATCCAAAAGTACAAATGTAAACAAATATTATTCATCTAATTTCCTACTGTTCACTGCTTATTTAAATATTCACGATTACTGCTTTTAGTTTTTACTCTGAAATCAGGCCAAATCACCACAAAAGCTTTGAATTCCAAGTTTCCAAAAATACACCACAAATCATTTATTTTTCATTTGAATAGTAGTAGTTTAATTAGCTAACAGCGCTCTCATTATAAAGACGCCCTTTCTTTTTATTTACATTTCAAAGTTTGCAGACTGATAGAGGGTAAAAACTTTTGACTGATCCAAAACATTCTCAGTGAAAAGCCCACAAAGAGAAAGAGGATGCGTTCGCCAGTCACAATGTGTTAATAGCACAAATCATCCCAAATAGAAGTCATTTGTGAATAATGGGCTGCTGCAATCCACTGGCAAAATTACTGAAGTGACAATAAGGGGTGTAATCTAAGAGCCCAGATAAATGGCTTCACAAACACCATGTGACAGTGAGACAGGGGCTTTAAAAGTCTGCAGAGGAGGGGAAGGGGGCGGAGGGGCGGACGGGGGTGGACGGAGGGGCAAGATACAATTTCGTCGCCCGGGATCCAGGATACACACTTCTCCAATACTTCACGAAGATGTCAGTCTGGTCACCGGCGAATCTCCCCGACTTCAGATGGGCGTGATTGACAGGCGGATAAGCCAATAAGAGACGCGCATTGTCCGTCCGTATCAAAACAAATACGGCTGCTTATACGAAGACGTAAGGAAAGGGGGAAACAATATCACAGCGGATTGAAAAACATCGTAGATTTTTGCAGACGAAGATGCACTAAACTGTTAATCTGAGGTGAGAGAAATTTGATTTGGTTCAAAGTGATGAGTGACCAATGAGCTTCAGTTCACATGCGTCACTGAGAATCAAAAGAATCTGATTGCACGGTACTGTTTGATTTGGATTTTTTAGTATTTATATGTCAACTTTTTAGTCAACTAATCAATCTGCAGGACATGTCTTTAGCCAATAAGGTTCGTCCATGGAGCTCAACAGTGACCGCCCACCTCCTGATTCCGGAAGTTCATTTCTCAGGCATTTTTCCCATAGACTTTCCAAAAAAATAAAAAAAATAAATAAAAAATTAAAAGTGGTAACTAATGAGCACAAGACCTATAATTTTACTGAAGATCTGTTTCTAAAACTTCATAAAGTGCGATGTTATTAAAACATTTAGCCGAATCTTGCGTTTGAAATGTGCTTTTTTGAACTTAAAACAACCGCGTTATGCATATTTGTTGGCACGTAGCTAGCCTCCGCGATGCCTTTGAACTCTTAATATTTGAATTTTTCTCAAAGTCTATGAGAAAATAAATGGAAAATTTATTTCCATAACCAGAGCAGACCTCGAAGTGAGCGAGACTGTTGAGCTCCGTATCAAAACAAATATGGCTGCTTACGAGGCAAAAAGAAAGGGAAAAAATATCACAGGGGACTGATAAACATCACGGATTTCTGCTGAATCAATGAGCGAAGCTAAACTCTGTTAATCTGAGGTGAGATACATTTGATTTGGTTTAGTGTTGACACGATACAAACATTTCAAACTCGATTTCGATTCTCGGGAAAAGGTTTGATACTTGATACCAGTTTTGATTCCACAATGATGTCACTTGGACAATAGAATGTAATTTTCCATGTGGTTCCATACTGGCCTTGATAAAGTTCAAAAACGGTCAAATTTTGTCATGTTTATGGGATTTTTTAAGTATTGATACTTGTTACATTGAGTATCTATTTTCGATACTGGTGTTAGTATTGATTAGTATCTGATTTTTGATACTTTTGACAATCCGAATTTGGTTCAAAATGAAAACCAATGAACTTTATTTCACATGCGTCATTGAAATAAACACATCTGATTGCACAGTACTGTCTGAATCTGGCTCGAGGCGTGACAAAGGAAGAGGTGACCAGACTGGCACCTTTCTTTATTAAAAAAATAACTAGATAGACATCACTGTGGACTAGCCAGGCAAACTATTTGTGTTTATAATCAGCAGGGTAGCAGCTGTGCACCAGATCTGCACCAGTGTTCTCCAGCTGAGATGTGAGGAGGGACTGGCATCTCTCCATCTACCACTCCACAGCACAACTCGTGTCTGCCACTGCGCTGTTTGAGTGTGAGAGCAGACACATCGCACAGACTCAGAGGAAAACACAGAAGACGTGGACTTTTACACAAATGTTTGAAATGAACGTAAGTATATGGGATGTTTATGGTACATAGAGCGCACACTTTAGCATCGACGTAATGCACAGTTAGAACTGGGATAACAGCTGGTCAGTTACTAAAGAAATCACTCATCATTTCCATCAGAGGTTAGTGCAGTCACTGTGACCATGCAAGTGACTGCTCAGATCTACGGAGAGGTGACCCTGCGCAGTGTAAGAATGCGTATTTTTCAGGGTATTTCTTAATAACAAAAACATGTGCAATTGAATAAATTCTGGTAACGTAAGTTTAATGCCAGGTTGTGGAACATTCCAAGCAAAGCAACATCATCTTTACGGAGACAAGCAGGTAGTGGACCCCCCTCCAGAAATGTTACATAGTGCACCGCTCCACTGGATACTCGCTGGATCTGATCGCTCTACCAATGATGTTTATGTCGTGAGTGGGATTCAAACCGCCAACCTTCGACTAATGCTCTACAAAAGCTCTACCAATTGAGCTACTGTCGCTAATTTTTTTTCACTACTAAACTGTGTAGTCAGAGAGAGTAATCAAAGGGACCATCATCAGGAAGAAATGAAATGATTTTGCTGTCTACGTGTCATTTTAATTATCTTTTAACACCACAAACCTGATAATAATCAGAGTTTGAGTGAGCACGTAACCACAGCCACTGTCACAAAACTGCACGCTGACACAGAAGATAAAGCGTCTTGCCTTGGCCATTTGAAGCTTTCAAGGCAAAAACTCTGTGCGTGTGCTGCCTCTAGTGGCCACTGCAATTTCAAGTACTAAATGACATCACGCAGGACAGCCCTGATTATAGGCAGTTGTTTCTGAATACAAACGCCTGGCTGCAGGGCGGAGTTTGAAGAGTAGATACCTGTTAGACCAATCACACTGTTCCATATACCCCCAGACCCCGCCCCTCCTGTCCCCTCGCTCTCTTCTTTAGTCCTCCAGGCACTGCCCAGTTTAGCAGCTCTATTTAAAATGTGGCTGTGAGTACATTTAGTATCTTCTGTCTAAAATTAGAATCTCTGTAAACACTCAGATGTAACTCCTAATGAACAGTGAGTGGATTTACAGCACTCTTGCATATTAACAGGCCTTTGTGGTTTTCTCCTCCTGAGAGTGGTCGGTAAAGGTCAGAGGAAGTGTATTCCTGCCCCAAGCACTGCCCCCGTCTCTGTGTGAGGCGTCCATTCAAATAGACAGAATGCACACAGCACTGGAGCCTAAAGCCCAAACACTCCAGAAACCAGGTGTCCACTATAACAGATGCACTGAAGGATTATGGTACATGCACTTTGAGCGGTTTGCACAGTTGTCGTAGCAATTAACAATTCAAAACAACCTATTCTATATTTAGAATAGTGACAAGTACTCAAAATTGAGCCTATAACAAGAATCTGAAAGCCATGAGTAAGGTTACGGTTCACTTTATTGTTCCCATAGGGACAATGCATGCCCATCTCCAGATCTTGAGCTAGTCTTGGTCAGGACTAATTTAGCTGGAGGATTTTACCTATGGTGCATGTTTTGGGTTGATGGGGGAAGCCAGAGTGCCCAGAGGAAACCTTGTCTGACCAGCCAGTCCCTAGACTACTGTAACAGCCTGCTCAATGGCCTCTTCAAACGAGCGTTAAGACAGCTGCAGTACATTCAGAACACTGCTGCTCGGGTCCTGACTAGAACCAGGAAGTACGAGCATTTAAGTTCTGTGCTCAGGTGTCTGCACTGGCTTCTGTGGCTCAGGAAAATAGACTTTAAAGCAGCGCTGCTTGTTACAAGTTTCTCCATGGCCCAGCACCAAAGTACATCTCCGACATGTTAGTGCCATATGAACCATCTCGCACTCTGAGGACCTCAGGGACCGGCCTCCTGCTGGTGCCCAGGGTCAGGACTAAACATGGGGAATCAGCATTTTCCTGAAGATGTGAGACAGGCCTTTACTTTGACAATGTTTAAATCCAGGCTCAAAACGGTTCTGTTTAGCTGTGCATATGACTGAAAAGTTTTTTTTACTCTCTTTTAATGTTAATTTTATGATGATTATTTATGTTTTGATTTGTTTGTATAGCGATTTTATTGTCTTTCTTATTCTGTAAAGCACTTTGAATTACTTCCAGTCACAGCCTCTTATTTGTATCTGTTTCTCAAATTGCGAAGACATCTCCTCTACAAAATTCTCATATCATTCAGAACAAAATATGTAGCTTCTTTTACGTGAGATAAATAACAGTTTGGCCAAGTCTGAATAGCAAGACACATTAGGCCCACTTACACCAACAGCGGTGTATTATTTTCAACACCAGCCTCTTCTGAATGTCCTCTGGGAAACAGCTGTTGTCCTTCAGTGTAAAGTTACCACTAGGGAGATGTAAGCTTGAACCACTGTGTAAATACATAGTGGACACTGGACAGACGTAAGACCAGTCCACTCTCACTCAAACAAAACATGAATTTCAAATGTTCATAGTGTAACTTTACAGGTCTGAATAACATCTACTTCCATATTACAGGCACATCGTCTTGTTTACCAAACTAACCAACAGCTTGCTTTATGAATATTTCAGATTAGCATAAGACAGTTGCAAGTCTGAGTTTAATCTTTGACCTTTTCACCAGACTGAAACTTCTGGTGCACATATTTCACCCTGGTTTGTAAAGTTCACAGAGCAACAGAAACTACTTTTCTACATGTGGTGCTGTCAACAGTTGGACATGGCCACATTTCAAAATATCCTTCTGTTCATGTTTTAGTTTAGGCTTCAACAGACCTGCAGTTTTCAAACTTCACTTTAGAAAAACACACCAAAATGAAGTATACGTTGTAAGAAAAGTTTTACGGTATAGAATGATGTATAGCCAAAGGTAATTGCGAAATTCCAGGGGTGAAATTGTCTAAATGATTCTAGTGAAAGTGTATGGAGTTTAAAAACAGAATGGAGCACTTCCTGTATTACCATATGACATCACAAGGTGGAACAGAGTGTTTTCATTTGAGAGGAGAACTCAGCCTAAATATGCAGGATTTGTGCGTTTAACATGTGTGAATCAAACAAAACACAACTCCGGGTTGTCCACAGACTTTTCTGGTGAAAGATCTGCAACCTGCTTGTCTCCATGGAGATGTTATTGCTCGGCCTGG
The DNA here is from genome assembly GCA_000787095.1 of Periophthalmodon schlosseri. Classification (NCBI taxonomy): domain Eukaryota; kingdom Metazoa; phylum Chordata; class Actinopteri; order Gobiiformes; family Gobiidae; genus Periophthalmodon; species Periophthalmodon schlosseri. The sequence goes on along the minus strand of KN485636.1, from coordinate 62,278 downwards.
AATGTTCCATGGTATGGCATTAAACATATCCATCTCAAGCTGTTGACACAAACAGGCGAAGTTTCAGGCCAGATCTGTGGAGCGGCAACCAGTTAGAATGCATATTTTTCAAGTTATTGTTTAGTAGTAAAAACACTGAACACGGTTGAATAAATGAAATGGAAATAGATAAATATACGCCATTTTTTGATTTATGATATAATGTTGTTTCCTCACCAAAAAACATACCACTTGTGTTTTGTTTCATTCACACAAGTTTAACACACAAATCCTGCAAATTTAGGATTTATTTAGTGTTGTCTCTCAAACAGAAAATGCTCTGTTCCACCTTGTGATGTCATGTGGTAATATAGAAAGTGCTCCACTGTGTTTTTAAACTTCATCCACTTTCACTTGGATAATTTGGATAATTTCAGCTCTGGAATTGCCAATCTCTACTGAATTAAGGTAAAAAGGTAGCTGTTAACTTGAAAACTACCACTATATGACATCACAAGGTGGAGATGAAGGATTACTCAAACATGTGTGAATGAAACAAAATACAACTCCAGGTATGTTTTTGATGAGGTAACAACATTATAACAACATTCATTCCTGGAAAAACAATAACATCTCCATGGAAACAAGCAGATGGCGTAACCTTCACTAGAAAAGTTACAAAGTGCACCTTTAAGTGAGAATCATTCTGAGTTGGCTGACTCAAGAATAACCAAGCAGTCTGTTGCTGGGGATTCTACTACAAAGCCTCATTTTAATTACAGCAATGATTTTTCTAATTTCACATCTTTGCTTTAGACTTTTCCCCTTTTTTTAAAAAAACACATCCAGGGTTTAATTAATTTCCACATCACACAGTTCGTTAAGACCATATCTGCTTCTTTTATCAGTCAGACCCAAAACTTTCTGGCGCAAATCTTTAGTCTTTCTTTTCCCCACAATATGCTTATCTAAGTCTCTCAAAGAATCTCATTGTTCTTGGTTTAATCCTTCCAATCTTGAGCAAAAGTGAACCACGTGCCAACACAATTCCCCTTTGTATGATTGCATGTCATTATTATTCCCCATGAAACAAAGCTCTCTGAACAGGTCCTTGTCTGCCAAAGCTGTGATAAAGTGACAGCTGCGGTTTTTAATAATGCTTGTTGGCAAACTCCAGGCAAAGACACGGGGAGCGATATAATGCCACACAATAATGCTTCTTATTGTTTAACACAGAGAGAGTCATTCCAAAAACTCCCCAAGGCCAGTGCTGCATAGTGAGAGGAAATACTTGTGAAATTTGAGTTGAAAACGATTACAGAAGAACCGGTCAAAGGTCAATCTGAGGGCACTATGGATGGTTTGAACTTTTGTCTAGATGCTACATATTTGTTATTGGGTTGTTATGACGGCAAATCTAATGGCTGAAAAAGGCGTACTTTAAAGATGCGCTGTGTAACTTTTCTGATGTAGTGTCGGCTTGTTTCCTTGGAAATGTTGTTGCTTTCCCTGGAATGTTGCACCGTATGGCATTAAACATATCTCTCTTACTTCAAAGATGTTTTTTATTGCTAACATAAACATGCATTTATACTGTGAGCTTGGTCGCTTCACCGTTGATCTGACCTGTAATTTACTCTGGGCTCAGACTGTCTACCAGAAAAGTTACATAGTGCACCTTTAACCATCATGCCACATGGCACACGGCGCACAAGGCAACTTAGACAAAGTATTGGTGCTAAATATTGGGACATTTTTCAATATCAGACCAATACCAATATAGCGCCAAAGAAACACATCCCTTTTTCGTATCTCCTGTCAGATAAATGTAGTAGAGTTTCCAGTTTTAATTTAGGTCCTATATGGCGCAAAATTGACTTTTGTGAGCTTTAAGCCATGTTAGAACATTGTTACCTCATCAAAAACATACCTGGAGTTGTGTTTTGTTCTTTATTATTAGTCTGTCTACATCTCCAAAGCTCAAAATGCTCTGTTCCACTTTGTGATGTCATGAAGCGGTAGTTTTCAAGTTAACAGCTACCTTTTTAGTTCAGTAGAGATTGAAAATTGGAAATTGGAAAGGTGTATGGAGTTTAAAAACATAGTAGAGCACTTCATCACAAGGTAGAACAGTTTTCTGTTTGAGAGAAGAACTCAGGGTGCAGGTTTGTGAGAACAGTTTTCTGTTTGAGAGAAGAACTCAGGGTGCAGGGTTTGTGCGTTAAACACGTGTGAATGAAACAAAACACAACTCCAGGTACGTTTTCGATGAGGAAACAACATTATAACATAGACCAGAAAATAGCGTAACACGGGCCCTTTAAACAAGCTGTTGATGTATTGGACTTGCCTGTGTGTTGCGCTGCGCTCACTGCATACCAATACACGGCTAATCATTTTCATTAGAGTCTAGACCAACAACTCTCCTGCACTGCCTCCATCTCTGTGTATCTCAAATTAACTGCGCTCCACCCTGCAGACTTGTTTTGACGCTATTTGTCATGTCAGCTTCGTTTGCCCCCATTTTTAAACCAGCAATTAGGAAGCGACTGCAGCGGCAAAGCTTAGGGGTAAGTCATGCTCCCGTGGCCTAACCTTCGCGAGGCTACTGAAGTTTGGCCCTTTTAACACCCCAAAACATCTCCAGCTCCCTCTGGTGTAATCCAGTCATACGTTATGCTCCATTACCATTTCAAAATGCAGAATTACCTGTCAGGGCCCTATTGGGAGCCGGTGTTGCCAGCGCTCCCCACACCCACAGTAACAAAGGGGGCAGCCTCTTAACACATACATTGTCATTAAGCAGAAGTGAAGCTATTTGTGGGATCATTAATTACACCCTTCCACACCCCACTTCCTCTCTGTGTCAAACGAAGCGAAGGTGAAGCATAGGACTTGGGTTTTTGCATTACGTCAATGTCAGGTTACAGCCCAGAGTAATGTTGGCAAGTTCATTAAGTGTGTACGAAGCCTCTAGGAATGTTGTTAATATGAAGCAATTAAAAAAAAATAAGTAATTGATTCAAAGTGTCACATAAAAGTATACTCGAGAGTGTGATTTAAACCAACTGCATGTGTTTATTTACCTACTACTTGGCTAGTTCACCTGATACCATGTTATTGTACTAAGAATGTCCGTAATGTAATGCATGTTTTTGAGATGTAGACAGACTAATAATGTGTGAATGAAGGTATTGAACAACAGAAACACCTGTAATTAAATATGCAAGACAGACACGTTTCCAAGGAGACGAGCAGGTAGCATACATGTCACCAGAAAAGTTACGCAGTGCACCTTTAAGATGATCTGGTCACATTCAAAAAGAAAATTACTAATTGGCTGATACATTTTTATATAGCGCTTTTCCACCTTCAAGGCTCTCAAAGCGCTTTACATCAAGGCACCACTCACCCATTCACACACACATTCATACACCAGTGTACGGAGACACTGGGGCGAGGTGGGTTGTCTTGCCCAAGGACACAACAAAAGCGTTCACCCGTGGGAGCTGGAATTGCACTGCCAGCCCATGGACCCGCCAACCTGTGGGTCAGTGGATCCGACCGCTCAGCCAACGATGTTTACCCTGAGAACGGGATCCGAACCGCCAACCTTCAGATCAGTGGACAAACGCTACAGATGAGCTACTGTTGCCCTGCTTTTTGAGTTTATATGAATACATCTCTAGTCGATGTCTGTGTAATACCTCAGTCGTCCAGGTCTTTCAGAGAATACGACAGGGCTAGCCAGGATGCTAATAGGTGCGAAAACACCCATTAAGAATGAATTAAACTAGCCAGGATGCTAATAGGTGCGAAAACACCCATTAAGAGATGAATGAATATGCTAAGTATGACTCAGGCACAGTGCACACTTACTGTAGCTCAACAGACCTAGCCTACAAACAGAAACTGTAGACAACAGTTGTTTTGAGTTTCAGTGTAGTTAGCTCCTCCCTTCAGATAGATATAACTGAAGAAGAGGCTTGGATGAGCAGTGAAATGTCTTCAGTCCCACAACTTTTTGTCCAGTTGACGGATTTTGCTTTTGGCTTTTACGCCATCTCTGGTTGATACAAATTTAAAACTGTACTCTATGTGACTACAAAAGGTAATATGATCATATCTTGTATGAGTAATATCTGGCGACAACATAACTTTCAACTTATGACAGAAAGAAACAAATCAATAATTCACAGACAAGACATTACCAGTGGGCGTGACTAAGGGCTTTGATTGACAGCTCGGACTCGACTGTTAAACGATACTCTTTTGTGACCGGTGCAGATCATTAATTATTATTATTATTATTTTTTATCACAACTGAAAACAAAACAGCTCAAATATAACGCAATTCATGGAAAGTTTGTATAATCACGATCAACAAGCCTGTTTTCAGTGTACCAGCGGGTCAGCGAGCAGTGCATCCAAACCCACATGGTGAAGTATCTGAGCAGATGGTGGAGTTTGCAGAGAGGAGACAGGGGAGAGCACATCTGAAGCTGCTTATTCAGGCCCTGTACACTCCTCCGATGCATCTCCTCAGTACAAATTATTCATGAACTCCCAGTGTAACGTTCACAAAACAGCAGCGCTAACAACACCACGGGACAGGAGACAGGGACTACCCGGGCCACCTTTGGAGTTTAAACAGGGAGATAAGGGAGGAAAACTGGAGGAGGTAGTATGGGTACACTCACTGCTCTTGTATTGTGCATTATTAAGACTTTTAATACTTCTATGGTTTCACGTTATTTATGGGCAGCGGTAGCCAAAAATTGTACTTAAGTAAGATGTGATGTTCAACTTCAAGTAGTGGTCCAAAAAATTACTCAAGAAAGAGTAAAAAAGTATTTGGGAAAACAACAAACTCAAGTAAGAGTAACTTGAAGAGTAACTTTCAGGTTGTCAAAATCTGGTATTTTCAAACGATAGACACAAAAGTGAGACTAACTAAATCATATCTGAAGGAGCGGTGCAAGAAACACAAATGTTCAAATCATTTCATATTGTCAACATAATGTTTTTGTCACTTGTAGATTTGTAGGGAAGAGTAACCACAACTTTTATTCAATAAAAATATTACTCAAGTAGGAGTAAAAGTATGCTGCTAGAAAAGTACTCAGAAAAGTGCAATTTCTTTAAAAATTTACTGAAGTAAATGTAACTGAGTAAATGTAATTAAGTACTCCCCACCTCTATTCATATAGGTGCCATTTTGAGTACTTTTTACCATTCAAAAAATATAATGTTTTGAATTGCTTAGTAGCTATACAAAAATATTGAAGATATTTAAAAGAATCAACAGATTTTTCTTGTGCAATGAGGAATAAAGCTGTTAAAAATTGCCGCTAGCATCAACGTTGGTTAGCTGTGTATTGGAGATCATTTTTAGTACTGGAATAATCAGAAGTAAAGTAATGTAGTAAGTAAAGTAGTCCAGTGAAGATATATGGAGTTTAAAATCCCAGGAACAAGTAGTTACCACCAAATGTTGTCACAAAATGTCGGCACTTTCTCAAATATCTGTGAAATAAATAAAACACAACTCCAGACCAGTATGTTTTTTGTTTTTTTCATGAAGAGAGTAGTTTCTAAAAATGATCATTACCCAAATAAACCATGCAAAACGACTGTAAGCTCTTGTGGGCATTGCTTTTTTGCAGTGTATCCCTGGCTGTGTTCTTTTAACATTTAACAAAGGCTAAATGGAGTTAACCTGTTTGCTTTGTTTTCCGGTTCAGATTAGCCCCAGGCCCCAGGAGCACCAGGGCTTTGGGAGCGCAGCCACCGCAGGATCAGAGCACTACATCTGGGCACAGCGGCTTGGACAGCTGGCCCCTCGCATCCTGCTCTGGTCTGGGCATCCTAATTGGCCCCACAGCCTCTGCCACACGGAGGGCTGGTCTGCTGGTGTATATCTTTGCTCATGTTTGAAAACCTAGTAGAGGGGTTTTGTAAATTATCTCTAGCTAGTTATTCTAACCAGGCAACATAATAAAAAAGGTGGAATGTAAACTGTACAACAAAACCAGAACAAAATTCAGGATCAAAACAATTCTAAACAAAGAGTAAAAGGTTTTTGGAATCACTGTGCATTTAACTGAACAATGGAATAATCGTCCTACAGCCAATTACGGCCTGTTATTTTCAGATCTATGTTATTATATTGTTTCCTCGTCAAAAACATACCTGGAGACATGTTTAACACACAAACCCTGCATATTTAGGCTGAGTTCTTCTCTCAACACAGAAAACTCTGCTCTGGAATTGCTAATCTCTACTGAATTTTACTCAAACATGTGTGAATGAATCAAAACACAACTTCACAACTTCAACTTTGATGAGGTGACAACATTATAACATGACTTAAAGCTCTCGAGGATCCATTTTGTGTAACATATGACCTTTAATGATAACCAAGATAACCAAGACGTCTTCCATCCATCCGTTTTCTTCCGCTTATCCGGGGCCAGGGACTCCCAGACTTCCCTCATCCCAGGCACTTCCTCCAAAAAAGTCAAACATAATACAATATCAACACATGAATCTTATAGTAACAGGTTGTAGTGTCAGTGGACCAGTGAATTCCTAGACTCCACTCATCTTTAGCTAATGCTGTGATTGGCTGTTGCTATTCCTATCCCGGCATCCACTGGCACCAGAATCAAATTGGTCGCATATTTTGGCTTGGCATATGGGGTTGACATGTGTCCGTGTTTGGGTTTAAAGGGATTACCACTTCTCACCAACCCTTTATTGTCTTAGCATTACTTCACTGGCTCACCTGTTACGTCTTTGATTCACTTAAGCTTATAGAATCATCTTTTAAACATAGGGGATCTCGGACATATCCGCACATTGTCAAAATATTTGTAGATGAGAGCGTGCATACTATTTCTAATCCTCGATGGGACCGTGTCATCCAAAGCCTGTGAAGTCAAGTGAGTAACTATGTCATATATTTCGGGGTGAGGTTGCAGAGTAGTGTGTTAACCTT
>KN485636.1:30011-55241 GCA_000787095.1 Periophthalmodon schlosseri | reverse complement strand
GGAATGCCGTCCATTATAAAGAGTGCTGCTGCTTACAGAACAGAAAGGCATGCTGGGACATTCCCGTGCACAAAAGTGAGGTGTGTTTTGGCTTGGCCCCTATTTCCCAGGTCAGTGGTTGCCAGACTGTTCTAAGGCTACGGTTGGGAGTATGCAGGGTTATGTGTACTTCTGAGTACTGTATTGATACTTTGCAGCTGATGTCATCCACATTCCCTGGGGGTGTGAAGCTAACTAGAAGCACTGCTCTGTCTGAAGCTCTGTTACTCAAGTTAGACTTTAATCTGAGTTTAGTTTTAACACAATCTGACTGTAAAGAATTGACTTAACCGGAGTTACAGCAGGTGAGCTGATTTATGATGTTAAACAAGTCCAAATTAACATTACAGTCACAAGCTAGCTAGCATTAGCCAACAGTTTTTCAGTTAGACTTTCATATTTTTGTTGAAATTCAGACTTCATGGCCCTCTTGTGACGTAACCTGCCGCTCCCGTGTTCTCTTTGTATTTGTTTCTGTGCATGCAAATTCTGTTGGTGAGTCCCTGATTTCGATTCGCCGCTTCAACTTACGCCCGGGCTCTAGTTGGTTGTAGCTGTCCCTGCGCTGGGTTGGACAGGCACCTTACCGCTCCACCAATCTTGGGAGTTCCACCTGATGGGGCGCGACCATTAAAACAGCCTGTCTGCTGCTGACTTGGGGCGGCTGGATCATTGTGTTGTCAGCTCACCCCGTGTGAGTGTGTCTCTTGGTGCTCTTTAACTGTTACGTGGCCAGCTGCAGTGACTTGTGTAATAATTTTATTCTTGTTATTATTACAAACTTTGTACAGTTTAAAAAATAGTTTAGATTAGTTAGAGTCAAATACAGTTAAGCTTGAATTGTTTAATAAATTAAAAAAGAAAACTAAAAATGAATCCTATGAAAATATTATTTAAAACCTGTGGAAAATATTTGACCAAATTTGGGACATTTTTGTTTGTGTGCTATAATTTTGTCAATTAATAAATTACAATTTTTAGTTAACCTTAACATCTGGTTTATTGTTACTTTCTTCCCTAGCTGAGCCGGTCACTAAACAGTAACACTAAACTGGACCATGAACACTCATATTAATCACAAGCTCCTGAAAATGTGTTTAAATCCATTTTGTATATTCCATGAGTTTTCAGACTTCAGATAATTACAGTAGGTTATTGTTTCCAGGTAAGACTCTGCATTAAAAACCACAAAACCTAAATTGGTGTAAACATCAGATTCTGGGAGTGGCTTTTGAACCAGGCTGTGCTTATTGTAAATATTAAACGTGTATTTTTTTCTTCTGGACAGGTCTGCCACCTGCTTGTTTCCATAAAGATGTTATAGCTTTGTCTGAAATGTTACACAGTATGTAACTAAGCTCATCTCTATGGACAATCCACAATCCCCAAAGTGATGCCACCAAGCCAAGTTACAAGTCAGATCTGCGGAAAGGTAACCATGCTGATATAACAATGTGTCTTTTTCAAGGGATTTTTGAGCAACCAAAACACATGCAATTGAACAAATGTAAGATTGATAAGTTTAATGCTACACTGTGAAACATTTCAGATAAAGTAATATAATCTATTTAGAGACAGGCAAGTGACAGATGCCTCACCAGAAGAGTTACACAGTGCACCTTTAAAATACTAAAACTCTAGTGCAGGAATTTAGCAACAAGTACTGTATAATACTATGGCGTAAACAGTAACAGTGCTGTAAATTGAATTGTATGTAGTAATTGTTTGGAAGTTTAGATATTTTGATCTACATTTGTTCACCCATAGTTTAGACTTTTTCATAATGTTAAATGTAGACCTGGTTTAGTCTTGGATTCAACTCCTTTAATTTAAAATATAACCAGTGGTAGGTTACATTTAGTTTCATTTAGCTTAGTAACTTTTCAAAGAAATAGTACTTTTGAGAGAACATTTCTAGCAGCATACTTACACTATTTGAGTAATATTTCTATAAGTAACAGTACTCCTACTTGAGTAAAAGCTTTGTTTACTCTTCCCACTGTGAGTAAGTCTACAAGTGACAAAAGCTTTATGTTGACAGTATGAAGTGATTTGAACATTTGTGTTTCTTGCACCAGTCCTTCAGATATGATTTAGTTTTTTTGTGTCTACTTCCAATTACATTAACTTCAAATTCTAAATCAAATGTTACGTCCTGACAGTTACTTTAAGTTATTCTTGGGCAGTTTTCCCAAATACTTTTCACTCTTACTTGAGAAATTTCTTGAACCACTACTTTGTACTTCTACTTGAGTAATATTATTTTGAAGTACCATTACTCTTACTTGAGCACAATTTTTGGCTACTTTGCCCACCTCTGAATACAAGTTAGTTGGTGTAAGAACCTTGGAACAACTGCCCTAGATCTATTTTGGTCCCCACTCTCCATCTCCATGCTACCAACTGCGCCCCAGTCACATAATACACTGCCTAGCCTTTAATTACTGTCTGGAAGTATCGGGGTCGGAGGTCAGTCATTCCTTCGGGACCCCCTGTGTATGTGTGTATTGTATGTCGTCTGCATAAAAGGCTTAACTAAATGTGTGGCTTGTCGCTTGGATGACGCTTTCGGTATCTAGGGAACTTTTCGGGCACTCCCTTATAATGTACAGTGGAGCACCGTTTTAGCTGTGCAAAGTACTCGTAAGGAGCCACAGGGGAGGGAAATATTTCATAGTCTAATTTAAGAAACGGTACAATATTCTGCAATGATATCACGCGTATTTTAATCTGTCAAAGAATGTAACCAAGCCCCCAAACGGTATGCCGCCCTTGAGGTTGAAGCCCCGCTAGCCACTCTTGCTGAAAAGAGAGTAGATTAGCCTGCTGCGCTAAGGAGCGGTCTGCCTCTAGCCAACGCTGCTAATTTGAGTTCTTATCTTAAAGGTTAATTTTATTTTCACCTTTGAATGGGATAACCACGAGCTATGGAGAATTATCACAGTGACTCCAATACGAGAGCTGTTCGGATCATAACGTTCACTTATTTATGTTGTGTTTTGTGACCTTGTTCCGTGGTGGTCAGGAATTTTATACATACACCAGCGGATTTGTCTTTTAGCTTGATTAAGTTAAATTTGTCTCGCCCCAGTAAAGGCATATTGTATAAGCGGCTCTCGAGGCCGCTGTGTACTGTCTGCGTCGAATTATCAGACGGTAAAACGCTCTCTAATCAGGAGGTGAGCGTTAGCATGCTAATTGTTGTTATCATTACCGTGGCAGCAAAACTCCACCCTGGTCTCTGAGAGTTGTAAAAAGCACTTAGAAACTCATCGTAGTGAGTAATTAGAATGTTTGGAGTGCATAAGGTAAGTGAGGAAGGACTTTGGACCACTGCAAATAAAATCAAGTAAAGCTCCTTCAAATGTGATTATTATTATGAATATTTTTGTTTGTTTGATATGTTTTTTTATTTGTTTGTAATAATTGTATTTTGTGTTTTAAAGGCACACTTTTTGTTATGTAAAGCACTTTGAATTACTTTCCGAATGAACTATGCTCTATAGTCTATATAACCAAATTCATCTTGCTTAAAATTAGCTTTGCTCAAAACAGACAGTAATCTGATCATTATCTGATTTCTGGAGTTATCAGATTAGTGAAATGTCATTAAACTGTTTTATTTAAAGTGAGTAATCTGATTTCTTTCTGAATGTTCACACCTGTGCAGGTTTTGACAAGGGAAATCAGGCAAAAAGGGCAAAGTAATGTAAGAGATAAAACGTTAAAGAGGGGGTATTATGAAATATAGTATCATGCTATAATGTTGTTCCCTCATCAAAAACATGCCTGAAGAGGTTTAAAATGTCATCCAAGCGTGTTTTAGTAATTTAGCGATCTCTCTCGGGTCCTATTCGAACCCTCATTATGGTTAGCTGTAACATTCTGTCCCATACTCGGGATTCATGCCGATTGTGTTGCGATATTGCTCTGAAGGGGGAGTGACTTAGACGATCTAAATACGTTGTTAGCAGTTAATGCCCCATAGAATTAAAATACTCCCTCTTTAATGAGTGAAAGAGTTATTTTTAAATTCATTATTATCCGATTTAAACTGGCCATATAAATGTACCCACTGTCTGCATTTTTCATTATTAGCAGCAATAGTGCTGAAAAAAATAAAATATTGTTTTTGTTTGCATCACAACAAAATCAATATTTGCCAAATGCCATCTCGGACAAAACCTAGAATAAAGCCATTATAAAGACCATTTCTGTTCTGTGGTTGTGAGCCAAGAGTTGTGATGTGGGGTAATCTGATGTTGAGATGAAAATGGTCCATCTTCCCGACATGACACTGTCTGGAAATAATGGAGAGTCATGACCTTCATTCAATACCAAGAAAACCATTTACATAAACACAGCAAATAGGCCCTCAATTCACTGTAATTGTGCACTACAATTGTTGGTTAGAATCCACATCGCCGAGCCAGACTATTCATGACACTGGAGGAGCAAGCTTTTTAGTCTAACTCTTTTCGATCTTTGTACGCATAGGTCTGTTATTTTCTGCTGACACCTGCTCATTATCAGGAGCTGCGTATAAACAAATTACAGTAGGTCACCGTAACACATTTTGGGAGTTTTCTGCTTGTATGACAAAAATTATTGCCTGCATTATTATTTAAAATTATATCTAAATAATGTCTCTTAATTATCTGGGGGAGTCTGGGGGTATAAGGAACAGTGTGATTGGTCTAACAGGTATCCGCACTTCAAACTCCACCCCTGAAGCCAGGTGCAATGAAAAACAGGTCATCAGCCATGTGTGATGTCGCATAGCACATGCAATTGCAGTGGGTACTGGAGACAACACACACACACACTCAGTTTTTGAACACAAAGCTGCAAACGTACCTAGTTTGAACTAAAACTGCCAGTAGACAATACCATTTAAACACCAGATACACGGTTTCGTAGCAAAGAAAGTAGATTTAGTGTTTAGTTTCACTTTAACTGGGTAAGCTGGGTATCATGATATCCAAGCTAAATTCTTATGCTTAAACTCCCAGCCTATAATTTAGAGCCAAACACTGTCTAAACCCGCAGCTGTGAGCCTGTATTTCACTGTCCCCAACAAGCCATCATCATCGTCATCATCTTCATTTTCATCTTCATCATTATCCAGTCCACCCAGGCCTAAAATGAAACAGCATAACCGTACCTGCGCCGCCGCCGTAATTGAGTTGGCCGCTTGTTGTTATATTTTCAGCTAAGTTGTTATGCGTAATCATAAAATCCAATGACTACACATAATGGTGTTTTCCTGACAGGGGAAACAGGGGCTGGATTTGAATGCGCTTTAGCATAGATTTAGCGTCGTTGCCCGCGGCGATGTGACCGTCCGCCATCGTATTTTAACAGCTTTTTTATTAAATGCCCACAGTCAGTAGCCTCAGTAATATGCCACGCGGGCGGAGAAACATATTGTTGCATGCTGATGTGGGGTGGCGGTTGAAACGGTAATGTAACTACTGGGCAGGCTTAAGTCGTTTATCACGGCACGTTTGGAGAGGAGCTGTCGCGCGTCATTAAGTAGATCCCTCACATTCTGATTACCAAAGGGGCAAAGACATAAAATGCAAATGCAGGAAGAGAGCACATTTGAAGACAAGAATAGCAGATTTTTTCCCCATGCAGTGAGTTACGGGTGAGCAAAATAAAAACATTATGTTAAAAGAAACATGATTTTATTCCTGTGAGTGAATGGTTGGATAAATTGATGATTGACAGGTAAATGCTGATTTGCTGATGCGAGAATAGCCAGGGAATGGGGTAGGGCATCTGGTGTAAAAAACAATAGCTGCAAAGAATGATGTTGATGATTGAATGTAAAAAAAAAAAAAAAAAAAAGAAATTCACGTATTTGTCTTTGTAGAGATGTTATTATCCCACTCGACATAAACATCATCGATTGAGTGGTCAGATCCACTGACCCACAGGTTAGCGGTGCGATTCCAGCACAGATGAATGCTGTCGCTGTGTCCTTGGGCAAGACACTTAACCCACCTTGCCCCCAGTGTCTGCCTAAACTGGTGTTCCTTGATGTAAAGAGCTTTGAGTGAAGGTGGAAAAGCGCTATATAAAAATATGAACAAAAAAAAATGTGAACAATGCAAGATTCCACAGTATGACATTAAAGGTATCAATCTCCATGGAGACACGCAAGGGACACTACCAGGCCAAGTTACAGGTCAAATCCAGAAGGTGGCTGATCTTCCATCAAGTTCCATATTGCACGTTTAATCTGAAATCTGACAAAAAAACAAAACAGTTGTATTGATAATAGATAAGAGACTGTCACTTCTATCTTTCAAACACGTATAATTCATCTAATTCGTTTAGCTTGGCAAAATGTATTAACGATATAGTTTAATTAATGGACTCGAGATTTCATTAACAAATTAAAAAATATGAAGTTATCTTCCACCATCTGTAGCATATAACTTTGGCAGTTATCTTGTTATGCACTCACTATGTTTTCTATCAGATAAAATACTTACTCGATAGGCTGCCTGTTATCAAAACCACTGCAATTCCCTTTATTCTGAGTCTGCTGTGAAATTGTCTATTACAATATATTGCAGTCTGGTTTGCTCATTGCATCAAAGGCTCTAATAATGTGTTTGGATAGTGATCTAGATGCATTAAGTCCAATTTGCTCTTCGGTTTAATTACCCAATAACACATTTGAATTGTTTCTTTATTTAGTTCATGGCACAGGAAGTAGGAGAAAGTTGTTGTTTTTTTCCAGATTAAAAACAACATCAATATTATTATGGAGTTTTCATAAGACATCAACATTAATCCAAAGGGTGAACTAGTAATTTATTTTGGTTGCAAGGCCCCTACTCTCATTATCTTTCCAAATATACCACAAAGTCTACAAAGTCTACACATAACCAATAGTAATTTGTCTTGCCTTAATTTGTATCTCAAACCTGACTCTTATTTGGCCTGGAGTATGGCCTCCTCCTGCTTGTTTCCATGAAAATGTTGTTCTTTTGGCTACAATCGTTCACAGTATGACATAAAACCTAACCTAAATCTATCTCCATGGAAAATGTTCACTTAAAGACACAGTATGTCACTTTTTAGCCAAAAAAACGACAAAAATTTTTTGTGTTTATTGCACTGAAAACCTCGCGTCCTTACTGGGCGAGCTTGCATCTCCACAAACCTGACTCTTATTTGGCCTAGAGTTGGCCTCCGCTGAAAACCGCGTCCTTACTGGGCGAGCTTGCATCTCCACAAACCTGACTCTTATTTGGCCTAGAGTATGGCCTCCGCCTGCTTGTTTCCATGGAAATGTAGTTCTTTTGGCTACAATCGTTCACAGTATGACATAAAATCTAACCTAAATCTATCACCATGAAGAATGTTCCGAAGTATGGTTTTAACTTCCTATTTCCATGGAGGTGATGTGCCACCATAGGCTGTATATATAAATGGACGTAGCTAACCTGCTAGTCGTCGCGTTCCAAATAGGAAGTGAGCATGGGCTGCGCTTCCGGCTCCGTCGACTATGGCTCCAATTCACTTTACATCAGAAAACTCTCGCCCCTGTCTTTGTAACTGCTGTCGTCAGGCTCGTCATTTTGGTCTTAAAATGTTTGTATTGACCTGCTCTACATGATCCTGGCATTTTAATTTTGCTAATGTGTCTGTAACTCAAGATATGAACATTAATAAGAGACCTTCCTTCCCTGAGGTCACAGGTTTGACTGACAGCGTAGCTAAGCGCCCGCCCCCTCCTAAACCAGCGGTGCGGGCAGGAAGGAGCGTTACTTTCTTCCACAGCTTCGCTCCAGATTGGCTCTTTGGTTGCTATGCCACCCGCGGTCGGAATTCCAAATATGGACCCTGTCTCCAAATTCGCCCTGTCACCGTTAGCCTCGGTGAGCTTCATTTGACCGGAGCCGAACGCTATGGGTGACGTCACACTCACTTAGTCCACTTCTTTATACAGTCCATGCTTACCACCTCCAGATAGTTACACACTGTGGGGAGAGACATCAGCAGCACATTTCAGAATACAAAAACTACAGATATTTACTCAAAAAACTGTGCTACGAAGAAAAAAATAGACAGTAATGCATCAAACACATTAGTCATTCCCATATACCGACACAGTAATATTGAACACGCCCATTGTGATAAACAAAGCATCCGGCTTCTGGGGAAAACAAATGATGTAAGCCCCAAACCAAAACTGCTCTGCTCAGACTGGGGTGTTTTCATTACACCAATAGGATATCTATCGCGTTCACTGGTTATTCAATACAATATGCATATAGAGAGGTGCTGCATAATAAATGATGCACTTAAAATGAGAGTGGGGGGACATGTATTGATTCAGCCCTTTACATCTGTCATAAGAGCCATAGATTATCACATGATCGCAGCAGATTGGCTTTCCCGTGCCGCTCCACTGGTGACACACTATAGCAGCAGAGGGGCCGACCAGCAAGGCATTCTGGGTAAAAACGGCGTGATTCATTGATAAGTGAGCTGTTCTGTTTATTGTCTGCTGTTTGAGATGACCTTGACCGTGAATACGAGGATGAGGAAACCAAGGGGTAATTTACAGAAACAATAAACCAGAAAGGAGCAACCAGTAATAGCTGTAGTGTAGGAGATGTGATAAGATTTACATTTCGCACATAGAAATTCAAGAGGGAGCTAATACAAAAGATTATCTGAACCATAATCTGCACAAATTACTTTCATATCTTCTTTAACTACGTCCATAAATGTCGTCTTTGGTTTAGGCCTCCTGTTTCCTGGCAAGTCTAACCCCAGTTTCCTTCCCGTATATTCACTATCCCTCATCAAAAACATACCTGTAGTTGTATTTTGTTTCACGCTTGTTTCAGTAACCCAATTCAAAGACATCTTCTCCTAGCACTCAAAAATGCAGTGTTCACATTTTACCAGTTTGGTTGCGTCATAGGTAAAGCCAGACTTCTCCTTGGCGGTTTTTAAGGCCATAAACCATCACCGGACTCATTCTATGATCAACTTGTGTTCACAATGACCGCATGGCTCTGTTAGCATAGCATTTGCAAGGGTTAAGGACTTCATTTGTTTAATTTCTGATTGTTCCTTCCCTTTGCTGCAACATATAAATGCCTCAGTGGAAACAGAAGTGAAGTTTATAAAGTGTGTTTTCCAAATGTTGACATTATTTTAAGTTAGAAAAATATGAAATACTTATTCCAAGGTGAGCAAAAGCATGTTTCAAAGAGAATTAAACACAAGAATGCATACTATGTGTTCATTAAACTTTAAGTGCTGGCAGATTGAGACATGCACATTCAGTAAAAGTTGCGACTGCGTGCTGGGTCCAAAGACAAAAACTGCAGAAAAGAAAGAAAGAACAGATCCACACTGCAGTTCTTTGGAGCTCCCAATGTTTTATTATTTTAATAGCACCACAATGTGACGCTTCGGGGTCAAGCCCTTCTTCTACATTAAAGTTTAAACCAACCAAAATATTGCAGGTTTCACCACTGTATCATATCTCTTTAAAGAAAGCAAGCCCACTCGACCCAATGTTATTGCTTCGCCTGGAATGTTCCACTGTACTGCATTAAACGGAGATAAGTTTTGTTATCCTACGTTTGGGAGCAACAAAGTCAAACTTGCACTGTATTCTGAAGTTGTGGCCTTGCTAGTGAAGCTTTTATATTTCAGATTACAAGATGCCAAAAAATACCTGAACTCGCAAACATACATTTTTACTGTGAGTACGGGCTTGAGTCTCCACAGATCAAACCTGTAACTTGACCCGGTGGTGTAACCTGCTTGTTACCATTAAGATATATATGTTTACTGCCATACTGTGGAACATTCTAGGCAAAGCAGTAACATCTCACGGAGGAAGCAAGTGGCAGAAAATCCATCAGAAAAGTTACACAATGCATATTTAAATTGAAATATATCATGTTATACAAGTCTCAAGCCCTTAACACCAGTATGGCCATTCCCAAAGTTGTCTGTGCTGCGGTTTCCCTATCAATGCGAAGATAACATGCGGCGCCACAAATAATTTACACTGCATTTAATAGAATATGTAATGTTTTTTTTGTTAAACAATATAATAATTAATAATGATTTCAAACTGAATTTTCTTTGGGAACCGCTGCCGTACACGATCGAAAGTCTGAAAAGGCACAAGCTTGTGTTTCTTAGTGATACAGTAAGGAGCTTGCTTAAAGGGGCAAAGGTCCTCCTGGTATTATGTGGAGCTGGTGAAGGTTTGTGGGGGGAAACGCAGCTCTCAGCATCTTTGCTTAGCCCCCCATGCGAGATCTGATCCTGGGTGTGTGGGCCCAAACATATGATGGATGATACGCCGCTCAAATGCTTCACATGTCAGATAAAAACATGGGACCGCTGAACCTTGATTGACAAGAAAAATGCACATATTTAAGGTAGATTTGAACAAGGTGTAGGATAGTGTTGTCCGTATGTCTTACTAAAAACATCATTATACAGTTACTGAGATCAATATTACTGTAACCTGGCTAATAAAAGTGTGTGGGAAGTGAGATGATTCTAAGTCTACAATGCAAATAGATTATATAGGTCCTAACCTTATATATGCAGTAGTATATGCAATCAACATCACTGTAATGAAATACTGCAATGCAAAACTACTGTAAAACCACTATCAAATATTACAATGGAAAAAAGTACACAAATGGACATAGGATTCAGGAACTTAAAGTGGAACTAAACACTAAATCAACTTGTTTTTACTACTAACCTGTGTATATCGTCTTGTCTGTTCCTAGTGGTTTTGGTAATTTTAGTGCAAACTAGGCATATTTGCAGCTTTCGGGTCAAAAACATATAAAAATGAGTGTGTCCTAGCTCCTCTGCAATTTCTAGTAGTTGGTGACATCACACAAGACTACCCTGATTACAGCCAGGTGTTTCTGATTACAAACACCTGGCTGCAGAGGCGGAGTTTGAAGTGCGGACACCTGTCAAACCGATCACAGTGTTCCCCACACTCCTAGACCCCGCCCCTCCTCCTCTCTCACTCTCTTTTTTAGTCCTCCAGGTACTACCCAGTTTAGCAGCTCTATTCTAAATATGGTAATGGGCGGAGTTTAGGTGTTTAGTCCCACTTTATCCTCTACTTAAAAGTCCACTGTGTAACTTTTTTGGTTGAGGATACGTCACCTGCTGGTCTCCAAGAAGATTGATTTGAATGAAATGTCCCACACATGTCCCCATACTGCACCTAATTGACAATATTTATGTACTTTCTGGAACAGTTTTATTTTGTTTGTAAAAAAGTTGTTTGCTATCCTAACAGTTTTTGATTAAGTTTACCTAATCCCTAAACTACACTCTGGGAGGTTGCTTATTTGTTAAGACAACCCCAGACGACAAATGCCAAAAGGAAATAGAAAAGTTCCAACAATTAAAATTAAACATCACAAGTTAGAGAAAACATGTATTTGCCGAACTAAATCAGAACTACTTTAATGTGACAATTAAGTCATCGTAGGAGAGCTGTTAGCATAAAGAAAACAACTCGATAAAAAAACTTTGGCTCACACTTCTGAGTACTTCTGAGTAACTTCTGTAATGGTTATTCTTTAGTAAAGTTGGAATTTTTTTGTACTAGTTTATAGAGTTGTCACGATACTAGACTCGATACTCAATACCAATTCCAACACCAAGATGATAATAACAAACACTCTTTATTTATTTAGTCATCCAAGTATGTTCCATGTTCCATAGTGGTTTTATACTTGTTCTGATACAGCCGTTCATTCTAAAGCCGTACTTTTAGTGACTTTTTTAGATATCTGCTCAAATGAGTATCTAGTTCCGATACCAGTTTTAGTATGTTTTGTGGGAGCTAGAAGCACAACGCCATGGATGTGACTGCTCTACGAATGATGTTTATGTCAAGAGTTGGATTTGAACCGCCAACCGGATCAGCGGACAACTGAGCTACTGTCATCCATTATGAATTATTACCACTGTATTTACATATTAATGTCCAAATCATCCTACAAAAACATTTATAAAGAACTATACTTTTCAAATACTCAATTTCACCTTCTACTCCCTGATAAGTGCTTGCATACCCACAGCGGTCCCCGTACCCCTGGTTGGGAAACACTGGTCCAAGTATTGCTGTATTACGTTTGCTGCTCTACTCTGATGATTCTGATCTCATTAAATACTGTGACTGTACTGGCTCCGCTTGTTGTATCAGATGATTAGGAGAGCGGCTGGGGACATCTTGAGTGGCACACAGCGTTCACATCTCCACCAGGTTTGAACGATAAAAAAGTACAATTTCCTGTAAGCTCCCCCAGCCCTGATATAGTCTCAGCTTACAGACTTTTCTTATCCACAAGTTTGCAGTTTAGCGCGAGTCTAGCAATGTTTGTTTTAGATACGAGGCAAAATGACTTGAAGAAAAAACCTTGTTACAGTTCAAAAAACATGACGTTTTTAGGCTTTTTGAAATATTTGTGGTCTGCTTTTAAGGTTTCATATAAAATAATGCGTATGGACATGGTTTTGTTTAAAAATGTATTTTAATGTGTTCTATGTGGTATTGCTGAGAATACTCGGTGATGGCCCTTTGACTTGTGTGAAGTGGATGAAGTAGAAAAAATATACTAGCCGATATGTTTGCGTAGTCTAGCAACGATATGTCCAGTGAAAATCATGAGTAATACAACAATGGTATGACTATTTTTGGTGTATTTTTCCTACTTTCACTTATGATAAAATGATTTAAATGTCTACTTTATATAGTGCTTTTCTACTTGGTACTCAAATTGCTTCACTTGAAGGAACATTTTCTCATTCACATACACTCATACACAGATTAGCTTGAAGAACAAATATTATGCATTACTTGTATTGTTATTGGCCTTTAAACATAGTCTTGAGTACCTCGGCTTTGGAATTTCATGATTTGGAACTTAAAATAATGCCTAATCAAAAATATAGACGTCATTTCACAGCCTCTCTGCTCAGTATACTCTGATCTGGTGCAGCTTGCCATCTACTGACAACAGAGGGAATTACCACAGCGAAAACAATTGAAAGAAGTAATAAGGAACATGTCTGGACATGTTTTACGACAGAAATGCTTAAAATTAGTCTGGTGATGATTTATAGACTTCAAAACTGTGCAGCGATTCTATCTATGACATCATAATCCTGGAAAATTTCAAATGGAATATTTTGTGAGGCTCAGAGGCAAAGAACTATTTACAGATATGATTACTGACACCAGCATGAATGATGGGAAATACTACTCCAGGTATGTTCTAGAGAGAACACTATTCTAACATGGTTAAAAGCTAAAAAAGTCAACAGCAATACATACTGGTGGGAGCAGGAACCTTTGGATCAGTGGATGAGTGCATTCCCATCTGAGTTCTAGCCACCCATGTATATAAATAATATCCTAAATGTATCAGGTGAACCCTCTTCTGCCTGCTCAAACTAAAAGCACAAAGCCCAGATAAGTCTTTACACCCGTGTTAGCAAACTTGCACTCTCAGCTCTTCAATAGATATAGCTGATAATGCTAACCCAGGCCAAGCAAGGCCTCGTACCACCACAGTCCAGGCTAACTCTGTAGTTTCCTGCCCTCAGCGCACGAGCTCCAGGACTTTCTGGTTTATCTGCACTTAAGCTGTGCCTCTTCGAACACAGATGCAGCAGAGGGATAAGGCACTCGGTGGGAGAGGAGCATCCTAAGCCCCCAGTGGATAAGAAAGGGTGGCTCTGTATCTGAGAGAAGGGACCACACAGGAAATTGTAGCTGGTTATCATTCAGAAGGTGGTCAGAAGGTGCACGGCATGTGCTACTGAAGATGCCACTTCTGTTATTATAATCTATAGAAAGTCCAAGTGTTTATTCTTGATCATTTATTTCTCATTGTGACAGTGGTGAGGCTGTGCCCACCAACCAGAAGATTAACAGTTGAGACTCATTCATTCAAGTGCATTACTCAGTGTGTTTTAACTAGGTCTACTTTTAGTCACTTTGAAGCAGTCTGTGAAGAAGGCTTACAACTAACATACAAATTTACCATGGAAGTACTACAGGTAGTCATACCAGGCAGTTGTAGTTGTAGTTGCCTTCTGGATTTAAATACTACTTGTCTTAATAATAACATAATTTTCTTTATAATATTGTTAATATGAAACTTATATAGAAAACTTACATAGTGCACCTTTAAATACTAGACTAGTTGAGCAACTGATCCCTACACAAAACAATAGGGCAAAAGTCGTCTGGAGAAAACAAGAGTAGGCAGTTCCAAGGTTTAAGTGTGACTAAACTTTAGTGCAAACAAATTCAATTTGTAACTTTACAGTTTAAAAAAAAAAAAAAAAATCACAATGTAGTTGCATTATTAAAGCCAGGTGTTTCTGATCACAGACACATTAATATAAGCCTCCAATTTATGCACAGAATTGTGGGAATCATTTATCTGTTTTTTTACAATCCCTGAATGTGTTTAAATGAAAGAGTAAATGATACTGATCGCACTGGTTACATTTAAGATGGACAGTCATATGACAGATTAGTGCTGACACACTGATGTAGATACTAGAGACCTGTGTCTGTCTGTCATCCTCATCAGACCTAATAGTATAATAATGAGAAAACTGTTTGAAATGTTTGATAATCATTTTCTTTTCTCATCTGCAGCCTGCTGTTTGAGGACAGAACCGCTGCTGTGGTCACAGAACTGGCTGATAAGATGCAGAGTGCTGACCAGCTACTTCTTCAAACAGACTACTGCCACTAATTAGGTATAATTATTAATTACTAGTTAGGTACATGATGCATTGCCTATTGAAATCTGTAGTAATAATGAGGGCTGCAAGATTTATCATGGTGAAATTGTGAAAGTAAGTATTTCTCTTTCTTTATCTGTTTATATTTATATGAACGGCCAGTGGATCTGAATGTATTTAGGACAAACGCTGTGAACCTAATTTTCAGCCTAACCTGTAATAGTTTTGTTTATTGGTTTATTTTAACAGGGATCATGTGGAAACACATTAACCTCATTAAAGAATAGCTGCGTTACACCAGATTTAGCTAAAGCTAATTTCCATCTGCAGTCCCCGGGCAGGTTACAAACAATTAAAATACAGGTACATCCATTTACAATTAAACCATGCATTCTCCCATTCTTTCATTTAAAAACATCACACTCCACATTTACATATTTAAAATGACTCAGATACTATGTCAAAAATTATAGGCTACTGCATACAAATACAGATCAGTGCTGACAGAGCTGACTCTGTAAATGTGCAAAGGCTGAGCTACATCTGGGGAGTCTGCAGTCATTGTGACTTATGGACCTGGATGTTCTGGTGGTCTGCTTAGAATAAAGCTGAACAAATCTCTTAAGTGGTGGAGGTGCAGCATTGTTTAAAATTCTATGTAGCAATTGTACATCCAAATACACAAGTTCTCAAAGTTTAGCATTTTATATTTTGTAAGGACATTTGACAATGATGTTGCTTTAGTGGTTTCTCGTCGAGCACTTCTACTGCCTGATTTTAATGTTGTCTCTCTTGCTTGAGACCAACTAGAATAGTTTTGTAACTTTCTTAATGTGTATGTTTTGTCTCTGCATGACAGGACTTTTCAAATAAACAAATAAACCTATGACCCATTATCCCACTGTGCAGTGCTGGTTGAGAAGATTCATAATCTTGGCTTGGTCCTCCTCTTCCAGGAGACAAGGGCTGCATTAAACTGAGTGATCCAAGAGCGTTAGGTCACATCTCCATTGTTCACCATCCAGAGTCGCTGAGGAACTGCTGATCCAGACTGCAGAAGATCTGTGAGGGATCTATAGCTGCATCCAGGGACATGCTGGATGCTGCTGTCCCTTATCTGCCCTAATAGTTCAATGTGTCTGTAGTGTAGGTTTATGTTTCTTGCAGAGATAAAGATATTTCATCTACAAATCTAGAATAACGGTAGTTTCTTTTAATCTTACCTGTAGACCACTAAACAGCTTCATCACTGAGGAAGTGCACCATGATAATGTTCCAGTTACAGAAAACACATTTTGACGTAACATTTTTCAAGCATGTGAGAAGAAACTGAATGTTTTAAGGACCAAAATACAATTTGTCCATGATGACCACGAGATGATTAGTTTGTTTTAATGATGTGTCTCTATCTATACTGATGTTTGATTCATTGTGAGATGTGACAGTTATTTGATGTCTCTTTTGATATTAACATTCATTTACATGCACTAAAAGAATGTTTAAGCAGCAGTAACCCACCGGATCACATTTTGCAAACATAATTAGTTTGTTTTGGACTGTCACAAAAAAAAAAAGACCTCTAGATGGGAATTACAACATCTGACTACTGGAATTTCTTACAAACTTACAGTATTTTTAAGTACTTCTTCCCAGATAATGTTTGTCTTTGCAATACTAGAGCGATTTTGTGCATACTTTATATTTTCAATGAACTTTCATGCAGCTTTTTAAAGATACACAATACTTTTACTTCATTACAGAGTATAATCTAAGTACACCATCCCCACTGCATGTAATCAGATATCTGCTCTTTCAGCATCACTTTCATTGTCTCCTGTTAATGTAACAACAGCTTCAGATGGACCCGTTCTATGGGTCTATGGGCATTTATTACCCAATCAATACTCACTTTAATCTAATTTAGTGGGAAGTAGTGCAGTCCATTCAGCCCAGGCCCCTCCCTCTTTCTATGTGAGTCCAGTTCTTAAAGGGGCTGTCTCATTCTCTCTCATTTCTATGGCAGGTTTTTTTCATCCTGTGCAGATACAATGTTCCCTCAGCCCTGCTTTCGCTGTTCTCACGCTTTGCTCTGAAAAACAGGGTCGTTGCCGAGACTTCTCCCTTTATTTGGTCTCCTCCTTTTGGGAAAGTAGGACTCGCTGAGAGACAAGAGGAGGCAGAGATCCAGACACCATCCTCAAAAGGACCCAGGACCTG
Source organism: Periophthalmodon schlosseri (assembly GCA_000787095.1). Taxonomy (NCBI): domain Eukaryota; kingdom Metazoa; phylum Chordata; class Actinopteri; order Gobiiformes; family Gobiidae; genus Periophthalmodon; species Periophthalmodon schlosseri. The sequence continues at coordinate 38,183 of KN485636.1, read as the reverse complement.
CAGGGCTCTATCTGAACTCCCATCTGGGCTAATTGTTGTGATGTTCCAAAGCTGACAAACAGTTTAGAATGCAAAATGTGATGTGGGTAATGGTTTGAAACTGAGCAGTTCAAACAAGAAAAACAGATACAAGTTTGAATTGCTAAGATTTCGAATATTTGGTTAAAAGTAATTATATTTATGTTGGTGAAATATGGATTTTTATAAATGTACACCATTTATGAGTAGTGTACCAGAGCAAATAATTAATAATTAACAATGCATATTATAAATGTATTTTCATTTTAAAACATATCTGGGGTTCTTTGTTTCATTTCGACACAATTCGGAGTAAATGAATAATGCATGACTTTGGGTATCTGGTAAAGCACTGTAAAAGCGTAATGCAAAACAATGTTATACAAATGTATCATTCCAAATATTAACTTTAAAAAGGGAGTATTTTACTTCTTACTCTTACTCTTACTATGGGGTATTAACTGCTAACGCATAACACATTTTGATCACCATGTTACCTTTTATCGTTTTGAAAATGCTATATTCACGGAAAACAACGTATTAACATGCCTAATACGTTTCATTAATTTTTGTTTCTGCTCCTCCCTCTCTTTTCTCTCCTCGCTAAACCACTACCCCTTCAGAGCGCTATCCACACACAATCGGCGTGCATCCCGCTAATGAAACTACTGCACATCGCATCAGGTTTGTGAAGTTGTAGTGTATTGTTTTGTATCATGCTTTTGTATATTTATGAAAAACTGACACACGAGAGTAGGCTTCTAGGGTGGATCTTACTGCTAACTGTAAGGATGGTTCGACTAGGACCCGGGACAGATCACAAGATTACTCAAACGTGCACAGGTAACATCTGAAACCTCTTCAGACATGTTTTTGATGAGGGAATGTTCTAACATTTTGGAAAGCTCCAAAAAGCTGATTTTGCTTAATACTTCCTCTTTAATTTATGATCAGTTTACACAGAAGTTAGCGATAACATATTTCTGTTCACTATGAAAAGTCAAAACATGTTCTATAAGCTGTATTAACACACAGCAGCTAGACATTGGAATTCTCAATTATAATTATGTCTAAAGTTATAAAGTCAGCACTTAAAGGTCATATATTACGCAAAATTCACTCTTGTGAGCTTTTAGTCGTGTTATAATGTTGTTACCTCCTAAAAACCTGGAGTTGTGTCTTATTTCATTCACACTTGTTTGAGTAACCCTTTATTTGTCTGTCTACATCTCCAAAGCTCAAAATGCTCCACCTTGTGACATAATGAAGCGATAGTTTTCAAGTTAACAGCTACCTTTTACCTTTGGTTCAGTAGAGATTGGCAATTCCAGGGCTGAAATTCATAAATCAAATCCAAATGATTCTTCAGTGAAGATGGACAGTTTAAAATACAGTGGAGGACTCCCTGTATTATCCTGTGTTGACATCACAAGGTGGAACAGAGTGTTTTCTGTTTGAGAGAAGAACTCAGCCTAAATATGCAGGGTTCATGTGTTAAAAATGAGTGAATAAAACAAAACACAACTCAAATATGTTTTTGGTGAATAAAACAAAACACAACTCAAAGTATGTTTTTGATAAGGCAACAACATTATAACAGCTCAGAAAATAGCGTAATACGGCCCCTTTAACTGTTCTTTCCTTTAGCCCAATCTTTCAATCTTACTGCGATAGTCTTGAGCAGAGAACTCTCACTCAATCAAAATATGCGCATTGTAGTATCTAGTATACATAAATAAATCCATGTTGACATTTCAATGCACGCCCCTGTATTCCTTCAACTGCATTATAAAACTCCCTGACAGCCAAATTTCACCCAATCACTGCTCTATAAAAATTGACTTAAAATTGGCGTCTTTATCTTTCACAGTGAAGTCCGCAGCAGTATAGACGGACGTGCCTGGACTATAACATGATGTTTTCCCAGACTTAACTACACCCCACTTTACATGGCCATATTGTGACAGCCTCTGCATAAGTCTCGCCTCTTTTCACCAAATGCATCCCCCTGGCGCCAGCTCTAACTATGTTTATTTCCGGTGATTTATTCGCCTCCTCTGACTTCCTAATTTGACACATTTTCAGCCGTGGCATTTCTCTCTCTCTGCACCAGACGATCTGAGGGCATCGCTTGGACCTCACGCTGAGCCCGCTGCCAATTGAAACTTGTAATTCCTATGCAAATCTCCCATTAGACATAAAACTATTAGAACGCTTGGTGGGTGCATTCAAACATCAAACATTGATATCTCGGCTAATCGCGTTGACTTGGCTGACTTGTTGATAGTGGTGATGCATCCTGGGAGAGCGGCAAGCGATTAGCATGTAACCCTAGATTTTAAAGGCGCTGTACCCGATTTTTCCCATGTATTTGAGGAAAATGTGTCAGTACAGATACAGATATATCGTATAAGCAGCTCTTCTCTCAGAATCCTCCCTTCTGCTGTTTCCCCTGTTGTCACCCCTCCCTTCTGTGTTGTCTGCAGGGGCGAAACTCTCAGTTTGGTCTGGGGGGGACAATAAATCGATGGAAATTAGAACTATCCTTCAAAGGGAGTTGTAACGATACCTAACCATAAATTCAATAAATATGTTTTTATGATGAGGCTATTATTAGCCTACTAGTGAATATTTTCCATTTGAGCAATTAAAAGGACTTCAGTAAACAATTTAATTTAATTTATTTTACAAATACGCTATGTGTGCAATTGTACAAAACACTGTTGAACAATATAAAAATGTGAAAACAAATTCAACACTTAATTGTTCTAACAACTCCATATAAGCCACTCCATGTTTTTTTCTTTACATTTAGAAAAAAAATAAAATATCGAACTGGTAAATGTTTTAAACACACTTTAACAGAACACAAAATCCAGTGTGTCCCATTAATAGAGGAGATTATGGAGGCCCCCCATAATCATAGATAGATAATAGATATTAGTCTAAAAACAATCTGAACAATAGATGCTTGTTTAACATTCATAATAACAAAAGTAATTATTGTTAAAAAAAGAACCATTTAAAGATTAAATAAAAGCACTACATCTCATTTTTACTCCAACCATTTTTTGAAATATAAATTAATGGCAAATATTAAGAAAACATATTATTCAAGCTTTTAATCACATTATGATTATAATTCTTTTATTAAAAATATGCAGACTATGTGATGTCTGTTTAGTTATAACTCAAAACTAATGCGCAAATGAACAGAGGGTGCACAGCTGAAGCTCACGTGGATGCACTTAAGTGTCACTTTTGTTTTCTCCACTTATAGCGATTCATAACAAAGGCAGTGCTGCGGAGCACATGCTTTTTGTTTTGATAACGATTTTACCCTGCAGTTACCTGAGCGAAGGAGGATGATTATGGCGCTTTACGCGGACTCATTTGGCCAGGACCGAGGAGGAGTTTTTTGACGGAGTTTGGTCCATATTATGTGTTTGGTTTCAACTTTACGCACGGACACTGCAGACTGTGACTGAATGTGGATATTATTAAGCACAACTCTTTGACTTTGAGACACTGTAAAAGTCCCGCACTGGAGACACTGTTTCTTCAACTCTTCTGTTACCGGTAAGAAAATACACTGCGCTTTTGGCACTTGGCACAGATGTTAAAACCCAATGGCTAAAACCTGAGTGGTGCCATTTGTTGGTGCAGTTGTGACTTGTGTTGTGACCTGCACTGCTGTTCATTCAGTTGGCAGCATTTGATGTTTTATCTCAGAACAGCCCAGTTACACTGACTGTCCGGAAGCATCTTACGAGTTCAGATATTGTACCAATCAAGCGTATACTCATCCTTTCCCTCTGGTATTGTGTCCTAAATTTCTAAACCAAAATTTATAAACTTACATGACACGAGTGTGGTTAAAGTTTTGTAACAGCTGCCCCTCCTTCCTTTTCAGGATCCCGTGCCTACGACATTAAGTTATATATATTCACTCTTCAAAGTCTATAACATTATATTTGGCAAACAGTGAAGTTTAGTAACTTACTCTGCGTTTTGGCGACTATGACCTAATACCCACTCGCTTTTTTTGTTATGTTTGGACATTACTGTGAACAGGTGACATGTTTTACGTAAAGTAACTGAGCAGAATAAGAAAACTGAATTTCTGAATGATACTTATGACTAGGCTTTACTGGCATTAGCTAAATAAATGCCGGCCACATTTTTGCCGATTTTCTGTCTCTTTTGTGCAAAAAATGACAGCAGACGTACAGCCCTGACACCCGCGTGCATGTCGCCAGAGCAACGGACTAAACCAATGTGTATCGACAGGGAGGTGTGGCTCGGTTTTTCATTTACAGACTTATTTATTGACAGTGAACTGATACTTATTGACAGTGAGCGGATACTGTATACATTCTGATATATAAATAGGTTTTACCATAATTCGCTGTTTTTTTTTAAAGCGTTAACACAAGGGGGGATGGGGACAGTAAGAGGGGAGAGGGGACACTAGTCAGCAAAGGGGGGGTCCGGACCCCCCGTCCCCCACGTGATTTCCGCTTATGGTTGTCTGTCTCTGCTCTGATCTTGGAAAGTTGTGAAAAGCACTTTTAAACTCATCGCTGTGAATAATTAGGATGTTCGGAACGAATACGGTACTTGAGGAATACATTTGCGAACCATCACTGCAAGCCATTTTAAAGTGATAGTATGTAACTTTTCTAAGGTAGGAAGTCAACAGCATGATTCCATAGAAATAGAAAGGCAAAACCATATTTCGGAACATTCTCCATGGAGATAGATATGTTTAATGCCATACTGTGGAAAATTATAGCCAAAGGAACAAAATCTCCCTGGAAACAAGCAGGAAGAGGCCCTCCTCCAAACCAAGCAACAATCAAGTTTTATGGAGATGCACAGTAAGGATGCATGTTTTTCCTCATACAAAAAGTTACATACTGGAGCTTTTTCACGTTTTTAAGATCAGGTACAGTGGCTTTAACTTTTCATGCTACCCTCCTCTAGGAACATTTCTTTTGTAAATGGTGTTTCTTGAGCACAATGGGAGTCAAGAGCCACCTCCCTGTCCACCCGCGCATTCATTTTGCTTGCACTTCCTCCAACATATGAGGCCATTAGTATTCTGTGCTAAAACATTGGAAAGACTAATTCTGGCTGATTTTGTTGTGACAGCGGTCCTCAACGGATGCTGGTTCTGTTCCAGTCCCCACAGACACACAGATAGGGTGGCAATTTAACATTAATTGCAATGGTCACAATTGGTAAATGGCATATGCAGACATTTTTTCCTCTGCAAATAAATGAATATACTGTCTCCGTGGGGTCTTGTTATGTATAGACTAAAAATATTAATAAGTTGTGCAAAACTACTTAAAAGTGCACTGTGTAACTTATCTGGTGTTCTTGCTTTCTGTAAACATGGTCATGTATCTCTCACATATCTTGGCGTGATGGCTCCACATAATTGCCTCCATGGGGATAGATCAATTTATGCCATACTGTGTAACATTCCAAGCAAAGCAATATCTCCACGGAGACAAGTAGGTAATCTGACCGAAGTGTGGCTGCCAATTTGCACCTACAGCTGCTCAAACCACTGTGTAACCATCTCTCATGCACCACATTTGTAGGCAAAGCGGGTGGCGTGTCTTGCGCAAGGATACAGTGGTTTTATGCATGTGTTGGTGGTTGAACCTGCGTTTTCTGGATGGATTGGAGAACACATGCCCATGGGCTACTGGTAACTATGTAGATCTACAGTTGAAACCAAAAGTTTACATACACTATATAAAAAGACACACACACACATTTTTTTTTTCTCACTGTCTGACATAAAATCAGACTGAACTTTTCCTGTTTTAAGTCAATTAGTATTTCCAAAATTATTTCTGTTTACTAAATGCCAGAATAATGAGAGAAGGATTTTTTTAGACAATTTTTCATTACTTTTTTCAAAGTCAGACGTTTACATACAGTAACTTCACTATGCATTTAAACAATTTGGGAAAACCCAGATGATGATGTTATGTCTTTGGAAGCTTCTGATTTGATTTGAGTAAATTAAAGACACACGTGTGGATGTATTTGAAGGCACATATTATTTTCAATTTTCAATTCAGTGTTGTTGCACAATACAGGATGCTCAGGACAAGGAAGTGTACGCATGTCGGTGACACAGTAGCCTGCATGGCACACCAGATGGGATGTTGCTCTGAACCATCTGGGAGGTCCAGTAAAGAAAGTGTTAAAGGGGATAATGTACCTTTAATCAAATACTGGTTAGGTAATTATGTACACCACCTGCTTGTAACGTGTCATATAAGTGATAATCAAAACCGAAATTATACTCCTCCATCAATGGGTACAAGTTGAGGAATAAATACCCTTTGCAATATACTCGAATTTCCATTTTGATACTAAGGAACAGACTCAGTACTCAATACAGATTCCGATACTACAATGATAATGAAAAATACTCTTTCTTTAGACAATAATATGTAATTTTCAACATTAAATCGTAGTACTTTATTTTATATTACCATGTAGCCTAGGTTCCATACCGGTCCAAGATCATTCTAAAGCTATTTAGGAAAGTTTCATTATTTCTGTCCTGTGAATGTGACTTGTTTATTATCGATACCTGCTCAATTGTTTTAGTATAGATTAGTATCTGACTTTCAATACTTCTGACACCTCTACTTTCCAGTATTTACAGCCATGTATTGGATTTAAATGGTACTTTTTGTTCACTCCATTTCATACTACGTGATTCAGACTCCTTGAAGGAAGCTACATTTCACTTTGGGGCAGACTAAGACAGAATCCAGGGAAATATACTGTGGCGCAGTGGCTCAAATACTTCTATTTAAAACAACATTAAACGCTCTGTACCCAATTTTTTCCTCATGTATTTGAGTAAAAACTGTCTTGCTCCAGTACAAATATAGTGCATAAGCAGTTCTTGAACTTAAAATAAAGAACTTTGTTATCCCATAATCAGGAAGTGCGTGTTAGTATGCTACTTGTTGTTAGCTTTACCATCATGGAAGAACTTCGCACTGGTCTCTGAGAGCTGTGAAAAGGGCTTATAAACTTATGGTGAACAATTAGGATGCTCAGAATGCATAAGGTGAATGAGGAATAGCTACGGACCACTGCAAACCTTTTAAAATGAACTAGTTTTTCACGTTTTTAAGACAGTAAAAATCATGTACAGCGCCTTCAGTAACAAAGAGCAAGAAGAATATGGATGTTAATAGTAGTAAAAATAATTTAAAAAGTAAAAGACTAGCAAATGCGACATGGCAGCCACTTTGGGCCTTTTGCACAAAGTGAAGTGTCTTGCCAAAGGACACAACCGCAGTAATCAATGCTGATAGAATGTCCTGCCAACTGGTTGGAGGGTAAACCACTGCACATTTGGAGCTGCATGTGTGATTTGCAGTAGTGGTTATTTCATGGAGAAACTTGGTACACCCTTCCACACACGGTGTCAGTAAGTCCACAGTTCTGGTGGGGTGGGAATTATAATTCTATTTGAAGAGTGAGATGGATTTCTGTGAGTTTGTGAACTTTTAAATCTTACAAGAGTTTGGCCTCAGTGCAATGTAAACCCATCATAGTGAGGCAGTGGCAGAGTGGTTAGCATGGCCACCTCACAGCAACAAAGTCGGGGGTTCAGTTGCTGGATCATCTCTCTATATATATATATAAATAATTTATTTATTTTATTTTTGTTGTGGTGAACTCATGCAACGCGAGCTAACAAAGGCTTTTAATCAATTTTGGATTATATTAATAAACTAAATCTCAAATAGAGTTGTTAAAAGTATAAAAAAATCAGATACTAATTGATACAAAAACTAGTATCGAAACTAGATACTCATCTGTGCAGGTATAGATACAAAAAAGTCCCATTCACAGGACAGAAATGAAGCAGAAATGAAAGATCTTGAACTATGGACAACTAAGGGATTACACAGATATAAGGCCACATGGTAATATAATAAGTACTATGATATAATGTTGAAAATCATATTCTATTGTCTAAAAGTGTGTTTTTTTGGGGTTTTTTTTAATCACCGTCGTATTAGAATCGGTATTGAGTAAAAGTCTACTCCTTATCCGTATCAAAATCGAGCTTGAAATTTTAGTATCGTGACAACACTAATC
>KN485636.1:6254-29944 GCA_000787095.1 Periophthalmodon schlosseri | reverse complement strand
TGTTCCGCGCAGACCTGGTGAATCGCAGGGTGGTAGTAGTTACAAATTGTCCTTGTGTCTGTGCTTTTGGAGTGAGATTTATGGGCTGTGTGGCTGCCGAGTGAATAGATCGATAGATGTGTGTCTGATACAGTGTGGTGCGTTCAAGAACACCTAGGTTTCTCCGCTGTTCTGTGCCCACCTCTGCTACGTACCGCCATCCCTCACTGTCACTCGCGCAGACATGACATTCACACAACGCAGCTGATTTAATATAGATACAAGACAGGTATGTGTAGGAAACATGGCAGCAGATATCAGGGTTTATATGTGTAAGAATAGGCCAGGCTTTTCACAATAAATCCATGTTATTGTTGTCTTGGTGGTAAAAGGTTGAAATATTTGTACACATATGTAGGATATCTTATCTACTTAATATAAATCCACTATATTCTAGTCCAAAATACCAATACTCAGATAATATTTAAGTTTAATTATTAAAAAGTAATCACATCCCTTTTGTTTGAAGATATAACTACAATATCATTTATTAAGTTGTTTAGATTGATTCCAAACTAAAAAAGAATCTTGTATAACTCAAGTTTAATAAGTTGTAGTCTTGTTTATTAGATAACTTAATAATAAACATATCTTTTTTACTTCTATGGGGTTTTAACTGCTAACACATAACATATTTAGATCACCATGTTACTTTTTTATTGTCTTGAAAGTGCTGTACTCACCGAAAACAACGCATTAACCTGTTTCACTTTTATTTTTGACGCTCCCTTTGCCACTCCCCATTCAAAGTGCTATCACATTACAATTGGCAGGCATTTTGGTTATGAAACTACTGCACTTTGCATAAGGTTTGTGAAGGTGTAGTATATTGTTTTGTATATTTATGGATAATTGCCGTGTGGGAGCATGGGTGACGTAGACTTGTACGCTTTGGATAGGATCGTACTGCTAACCGCAAGGAGGGTTGGAATAGTGCCCTGGAGAGATCACTAGATTACTCAAAGAATGCACGAACATATAAAACCTCTTCAGAAACATTGTAATGGACATTGACATTGAACATTGTAAAGGTTTACATACCTCCTCTTTAATGAAGCGTTCCTAGAAGTTGATTTATTTTAGAATTCTGCATTTAAAAACTCTTGGGTAAAAGAAAAAAAAAAAAAGTTTTCCTTTTGTTTTTATCAAATTTGCATATAATTCCAATCTCAATATTTAAGTGTGGAATCCCTCATTATTATTGTTGACAGCAGGTCTGGCTGCTCTGTAGTGGAAAGCACCATTCTGACTGACAGTTGAAAAAAAACACACTGTTTATTCAGGCCTCCGCTGATTTCTCTTTGATTTATAAGGCCGAGGGATAAAATAATATTCTTCCACTTCTCTTTTTGATGAGGTGTACGGCACTAAATTAAAACCAACTATCCCCAAATGTACTCTGTGATGCTATCGTGGCTTACGTAAAATCCCCTTTAAATGTTGTGGCTCTGCAGATCCTGAACATGCATTTTACTAAAGCTGCAGATCGCGTTTGTCACACTCCCAGAGACTGATGCCGGATTTGATTTAATTAGACGTTTCATTAAGTCAATCCATTGGAGAGTGCGCTGTCATCTTAAAAACCCAATCATACATCGACACGTTTGGAGCTGATTAAGTGAAAAATACTACGTTTCTGGGGCAACTTTTGTACTCAAATTGTATGGAAATGTTCAATGGTGCTGAGGCCAGAAGTGAATCAAGGCTGAGAGAACGCGGTCATAAAGTTTTGAAAGTTGAATTAAATTAGTCACCCTTTTGTCTTAAGTCTTTGGTGCCTGTTCTTAGAAGATTCAAACTCTCATGTAGGCTAATCTATTTAGGCATATTTGCGTTTCAAAGTAAATCTGTCTACCATTTTAAATCTAGTTAAATTGGTGAATGTAATTTGCCAGTTGTGTCAGTCGGAGCTTGATGATAAAAAACGCGGTCTGGGAAAATATTTTGAGAAAGATATCTAACCAAAAAGAGCAAAAATAATGATAGAGTTTTAACCCGAGCAAAGTTAGGGATTGATTAAGTTGATGGTTCAATTCTTAGGCGAGGCAACTTTCCTGCAATGTGTCTGATTATAATTGTCGGAGGTCCAAATTTAATAGGAAACCAAGATAAAAGCCTTTTGAGTTGGGTGGGTAAGTTTTGTTGAGTTTCAATGTTGTAGATGGAAATAAGCTTTCCAAGCTAGGATCTGGTACAAGCATATCTGCCCTTGGACAATATCGCCTCTTTTCCACTGGCACGGTTCGCTTGGGGCCCCTTTGGAGTGGGTCTGTTTGATGCAGCTCTCCAGCCGAGTTGCGTTTCCATGCTCCGGGCACGGCTCCGGGTCCAGGGGCTAGTCTCTGTTCTGTGAGACACTTATGTCACCCAAACATTATAAATGTTTTCTTAATAAATAAAATCTAAATTTTATTTGAATTATACTTGTAATTATAAGGCTGATGTCAGCAATTCACAAAAAGACGTTTGTGGACGTTCAGTTCTCTGCACCTCTACACTCCATTTTAACCTCTCTTTATGTAATGCATTGGGTTTGGCTCATAGTAGATGAATTATACTCTGGAAATATTGTATTTTCAACCTTTATACGTGAATGCTACGCATCGATAAACAGGAAACAGCTGTTGCATTCATGCTTTTTTTTGCAACGCCTATTGGATCAATATATAAAGTTGCCATAACTCGAAATACAGCATTAACGTTTGGTGAGAGATCATTTTTATCTGCTTTTTGCAGTCTTGCATCTGCGTTATCTCTTGTCCAATCATTTCGTTTCTTGTGTAGCCACACGTTAGCTAAAGCAATCCGTACCATCCAGGGTTCTCAAACCAGGCAGTATAGTTCACTTTAGACAGTGGAGACACCAGCTATCTGTATCAATCCAGAACCAGTGGACAGTATGTGACAGTACATGGTCCTGTTAAATACATAAATGAAATTAAAATAAATGAAATTGTTTGAGTGGGATTCCAATGAGTTCTCTGGTTTCCCCGCACCAACCTAAACCATGCACAAGGTAGGTCCTCCTGCCCAAACGTAGCTCAAGATCTGGAGATGGGATCCTGGGTGCTGCACTGCGGAGCCCACAGGGTTCCCCAGTGGCACTGATGGATCAAAAGTAGGGAACCAGTTTTTTTAAGTGCAGTAAAGTTTATCCTACACTATTTTAGAATAAGATTATATACTGTATATGGGTGGATAATATGGCAATAATGTAATATCACTATATTTTTGGAGCCAGATCATGATTTAGATTTTACACTTGGATTTTTCTACGGCTCTTCATAGGAAAATAATTCACTGTGACTGGTTAAATCCAGCTGTCACTCACTCAGAGCCTTACAGAGCCTAACCAATATAAGTAAGTAATAACTATATGCGTTTGAGCAGACAGCTGCAATAAACAGAACAAAACAGCAGATCTCAGATAGCAGAGTAATTTTAGTTTTATCTAGAGGCCTATGTGAAATCATATGGTGCAGCTCAGGTCCGTCCTCTAGTCTGTATTCTTTCCTAAAAGCCCATGCACATACTGAGGAAATGAGTGAACCGGCTTGTCCTCTTGGCTCCTCTCATTGTTTTGGGACCCACCATAAAGAATCACTGATGGTGCGTTCATGTGCCTGCATAAACATAAGGCTGCGTCTGACTTCCTACTTCTCAATGGAGGTGTGCACAGGGAACCAAATGCACACTCCACTTTACAATATGTTCTACCAGATTATCGTTTTGGCTTGTGTCCATGGTGCTCTGTGTTAGCCGTTGCTCTGTACACACTGGACACTTATGGGGAGGTTGGTGAACATCTCTTTACATCTGGCATAGTTAGTCAGACTTGGTTTGCGTCCATATACACTGCTGTACTGGAGCAGATGCTATGCCCTGTATCCCACTACTGTTAACATGCAAACATCTGCTGATTCTTGATTTTGACACTATGCACAGTGTTTTTGTGTGTTAAAGAGCCCATATTATATATATTATATATATTATAATGTTGTTCCCTCGGCAAAAACATACCTGGAGTTGTGTTTTGTTTCAGTCACACATATTTAACACACAAACCCTGCATACTTAGGGCGAGTTCTTCTCTCAAACAGAAAACACTCTGTTCCAACTTGCGATGTCATGTGGTAATACAGTGCTCAAATGTGTTTTTAAACTCCATACAACTTCACTAGAATCATTTGCATAATTTCAGCCCTGGAATTGCCAATCTCTACTAAACAAAAGGTAAAAGGTAGCTGTTAACTTGAAAACTACTGTTTCATGGCATCACAAGCATTTTGAGCTTTGGAGATGTAGACAGACAAATGAACCAGGTTTACTCAAATGTGTGAATGAAACAAAACATCCAGGTATCCCAGTTTCTGATGAGGTTACAACGTTCTAACAAGGCTTAAAGCTTTCAATTTTGCGTAATATAGGACCTTTAAGAGCTTATGAGACAAGTAATTTTTTCCACTCAAGTTATATCTTACCTTATTAAATACACTTTCATGTTAAATTTATGTACTTCATCCTTTTCAAGACACAGTTTTGGGCATTGTTCATACTCTGACCTTTGAGTGAGTGGGAAAATATAACAAATAGCTAGACTGCCAAAATACTACAGCATCTACTATGCTACAGTAGTAGTAGTAGTAGTAACAGCAGCAGTAGTAGTAGCAGTAGTAGTAATAGTATTAGTAGACTTCAGCCAACTCCTTTTGGGCTCTGTTCATTATTTACTGTAATGTAGATCAAATAATTGTTACACAAATAATCTCAACTAAATACGCTACTTCTGTTTTATTCTCTCAAATTCCAATTACCACTTCTATTATTCCCCTATTATACTATGATGAATATTATTATGCTTGTACATAGTCAGACTTGGACCATGTCCATATAGTGTACTCTACTGTAGTGGAGCAGATGCAGTGCCCTGTGTCCCACTATATTAACATGCAAACATCTGCCTGCTGTACGACACTTGCATTCTAAATCTTTCCTTCTGCGTCGGAGCCACGTGAGGTGCAGTTTGGGAGTTGAGCGTTTAGCAGCTGTTGACCTGAGCTTGTGATGGCTGTGTACAAAAGAGCTGGAGGAGATCACAACAGCCAGCACTCTGTTCCTCTGAGGTGGGTAGAGTGGCCTATTTGACTTATAACTTGCCAATAGAATACTTTTTTTCTGTTATTTCAAATGCAAAAATGAAAAATGAAAAAATGTCATCATTTTGTGTAACAAGATATTATTTTCATAGTTTAAGTTTAAATATGTGAAATGCCATCAATTTAAAGTCATTTCAATCAAGTAGAATACGTGCCTACGTGGTCACCACCACCGCTCACTTTCCCGCAAGTAACCATATTTGTTAAATAATAAAACTATATGGGCAGGCCGTGATTGTCCTTGGCCCAATGCGGTTCATCTGGTCTTCCGTTTATTTATTTTAATATATTATTTTCCCAGACCAAGGTTTAGTGGTCATGTGATGTTGCTGTGACGTGTCCCGTCAGCTGATTCAAACAGGTAAATAATAAAGTAAAAAAGCAACTCAAAAAAGCTTCTCAAACACACATCCACATTATGGACTGGGACGGAGCAAACATCATAGGGACAGAGGACAACAAACGTCATCGCTGGATTAAGGAGGCAACTGAAATACAGAACGTGCCCACACAACAAACGTCATCGCTGGATTAAGGAGGCAACTGAAATACAGAAACGTGCCCACGGGATTTTAAACCGGGACGTGGGGGCTTTTTTACTCTCACACACCTGGGATACTGTCCTGAAGAAGTCGGACTGCAGATGGCGCTGTCGTCCTGCCTCCACCAGTTGGAAAACAGCGGCAAAACCTGTTTAAACCAGCTGACCAGACGTCGCAGCAACATCACGTGACCACTCTGAGGAACACTGCTAGTGAGCAGTTGAAACTGTCAGCTATGAAAACAAACTAAACCTTGGTCTTTGTTCTTGATTGGCTAATCCACCTGTCAATCAGGCCCATCAGAACTCTGGGAGATTGAACAGTGACCAGACTCACATCTTCATAAAGTATCGGAGAACTGTGTATTCTGGATCCCATGCAAGTAGAATACTAAAGAGAAACAGTTTAGACGTGTAGCATCTGATTTACAATTTGATGTAATTGTCACATTAAATTCTGGTGATTCCAATATGTCTGAAACTAACGTGCAAGAAAAGCAAATGCTCAAATCATTGTCATAAACATTCAGTCACTTATATAGACTTACTCAAAGTGGGTTATGATAAGGAACCAAAATCTTTACAACTATTTGTTCAAAAATGTCCTCTCCTATTGCACGGAGTATTTGCTAATCAAAACATAAAGCCACTGGACCCATTAAATTCAAATTAGTGGATTTGTTGGCGATTTAACAACGTGCTAACTAGGTCTTTAAAAGTAAAAATTGTAATTAATCACATTGAACTCATCTCGTCAAGGTCGTGAATCGCCCCCGGATATAATCGCTCTCTGATGATGAGCTGTTTTATAAGGTCTATTTCTAAAGATTTCTAAATGGAGACTGGAGCACTGTTTTGTATTGTTTTAGTCACTGATTCATAAAGCAGGTTGTAAATGCGCTACTTCATGGTTAAACTTTTAAAGCAGACCAATCCTCTTATCAACTTTCATCCATTCTTTGTCTGAGGGTCAGTGGAGATCAGTGGAGATAGAAAAAGTAGTACTATAACAAAAAAAGTAAAACTTCTCTTCAAATTTGGATAAAAAAGCAAAGTTTTAAGAGCAAAAATCATAGTTGTTAGTGAGTCAACATAGTTCAACCTATGAATCATTGAATTTAATAGTGTGTAAACTAATTTTCAAAAAAATAAATAAAAAAATCTACAATCAATAAATATTGGTCAGATGGATTGTCTGGACTCACAGATATCCTAAAGAATGGGTCAAATGCAGAGGACAAATTTCCTTACAGGGACAATAGTGCACCTTACTTATCTCTTATAAGCCGTTTTAAATCAGTACTGAGGTTTACAATTAACAAAATATAAAGTGACTATCTACGTTATACCCAAGAAAACAGCATTATATAACTTTAAAGCCCAAATTTAAATATCTCTACATTTAATCTAAAAGCTATGCTTTCTGTGATAAGACAAACCGAATTGGACACACGTTTGAGTCCCCCTCCCCGCAGTGTGAACACCACAGTCCCATTACATTAGATTGAGAGAGATTGGACAAGAATGGCTTTGTGATATCTCCATTGTGAGAGCAGGCATGTGGAATACTGCACAAAAGAGTCCTATTATTGGCCTCCGCGACAAGCTCCTGTTCTTAAGAAACACTGGAAAAATCAATAACTGTGAATGAAGCGCTGTGTCCTTCTGTCTGTCTGCTGTCCACTCTTTTCTTCTGGCCTTGGGTACAGAAGGGAAGAGGTAAAAGTATTTAGGAAAAACAGCATTGTTTAAATTTAAGATCAAGTATTAGTGCAAGCATGTAATATGTTTCCCTGTACTGCCTGTATTCTGCTATTACACTGTATACAGCAAATTCTATCTACTACAATTACTGTTATTACTGTTATTACCACTGAGGGCAGCAGCTCAGTTGGTAGAGTGCTTGTTCTCTGATCTGAAGGTTGCCGTTTCAAATCCCGCTCTCAACATAAAACATTGTTGGTAGAGTGGTCACATCTACTGGCCCACAGGTTGGCGGTGCGATTAAAAAGCTCCCGCAGATGAATACTGCTGTTGTGTCTGTGTACATTACTGTGTGAATGGGTGAGTGGTTCCTTGATGTAAAGTTCTTTGAGTACCTCGAAGGCGGAAAAGCACTGTATAAATGTGATCATTTGAATGCTAGCAGTGCTAAAAGACCTGTGGCGGCTGGTCCATAATGGGTGGTGGGGCGACACCCCCCATCAATCATGCAAATTTGTAAAAATATTTAACATTAAAAATTGAGCTAGTTTGAGAATATTACGGCACCAAAAAGATGTAAGCCCCTTTCACTCATTCTGTCTACGTGTGGTCCCAGTTGTCTCAGCACAACCAGCTTCAGGACTCTGCGTTGTGTTTGGTTGATGTGTAAGTGACTAGGTGTAGTGTGGAGAGACGGAGCACAGCAAACACAGTGGTTCTTTCTGATTGTGGAATGAGTGGCAGCGGGCACATTTATATTGATGCATTCTAATAAAGACGACGGGTGTTTTACAGTTGCTTGGCTCGAGGAAGCTTAGGGAGTAAGGACAGAGTGCAAATTAGTGATCTAATACAATTTCTATGTCCACTAATTATAAAATGTACAATAATCTAAAAGATATACTACATATTATATAGTGCAACCAACAATGTTCCAAAAGGTAAATGGTCATTATAACACATAGCACCACTGGACCTCCTACACTGCTAGCGGAACTTTAAGTCCCAATAAAATAAACAAATGAAAAGTGTTGGTCAGTTAGAACAGGACCAATATTTAGCAGAACATCCTAAGCAATCTACATCCTAAGCAATAAACATGTAGATGGCGAATACTGACAAAGATATTTATGGATTACATTAAAAGCAATTGGCAGGGTGTACCTTATGAAATAAGGATAGAGAAAAGAGGATGGATGGCATTCTGCGCAGCCTCTTGGCGCCGCCGCTACGGTGGCTGAACTTGGACACGAAAGACCAAAAACAATTAACAGCGGTCTCATAATAAAAACTAAGCGCAAGATTACACCTGCAAAACATTTTCTGATAATTATTTATCACATTTTTTTAAATTATGGAAAACGTGTAATAGCCCCCCCAGTGTTTACATCACCTGCCGACACTGTAAAAGACTAATTACAACAAATGCCATACCTCATTTCCACTACTACCAAAAATACTTGCTTGAATCCATGAAGATGCTCTTGCTTTGCCTGGAATGTTCCACGATATCGCATTAACTCAACAGCACCAGGCCAATTTACAGGTCTGATCTGCAGAGAGGCCACCCTGCTCATCCAAGTTTTTCAATGCATGTTATAGCATGAAAAACACGGTAAATTAATAAATAAATAAATTCAAGAAGTCTAATGCCATGCTGGAACATTCCAGGCAAATCATTAACTTCTCCATGGAGACAAGCAGGCAACGGACCCTCCACCAGAAAAGTTACATAGTGCACCTTTAACTTGTACCACTACTTCTTTACTACAATGTATACTTAAAACTCACAACATGCTTAGTCTGCACGTTTGTTGAGTACATAATTCAAGATTTTGCAAATGCATTTAAAGTAATGCTTACTTAAATGAAAGAAAGGTATATATAAGAAACACTAAGATGAGCTAAGTAACTCAAATCCAGCCTGAACTGTAGTCTCCACTGCCTCCCACTTTGCTACAAACTATGGTGTTGCAGCACTAAATCACAAATTGGTCTCAGCGAGTGCACTGTTAGCATTATGGCCCACTCAGAGCTGTAGTAATGAACACTAAGCATTTTAAAAGGCGTCGCAGATTCTGGCGGTGAGTATTTCCTGTTTGTTGTTCCTCCTGATTAGACAGCTAAATCCGGGCTCTCCGCGGCTGATGAAGACGAATGAAGAGACGAAGATGTGCTAACGGAGGCTCAGGCCCCAAATCAGAGCTAATTCTGCATGTGAGATGAAGTAATCCAGGCTAATGCGCTGGAAAATACACACTTAACCCTTTGAGGACCAACAAGGTACAAATGAGTTAGAGAGGTAGAAGGAAAGATGGAGAAATTACTTAAATTAATAGAATGGCATTGTGTGATATGTTAAATTGATTTGTTTTTTGGTTATTTCTTTCTTCTTGTTTCCAGTAAAGTTTTGAGGGTAAGGTTAAAATTGTAAAAGGTTTTGTCCTCAAGAGCTGCTTATGCAATATATCTGTACTGGGGCAAGACAAATTTCGCTCAAATACATGTATTTTCCCATGTATGGGGAAAACATCGGGTATGCAGGCCTTTAAGTGGATATACCTAGCATTTGCCCCTGAATTAGAAGATGAGTTTAGGGGTGCGCTCACACTAGCCCAGTCAAACCATACCCAAGCACAAAAAGCCCCAAAAGGACGGTACGTTTGTACAGTGTGAGATATGTCTTGTCGCCGGCTTTTATTTCTCCGCTAAAGTGTTAGCACTTCAGCGCGACATGTAAACAAACCACGCTATGTAATGACTTCAGGCAGGTTGTGCGGGTGTGAGAAGCTCCATAATGGTGCTGTTGTGAGTGTGCACTAGGTGTCTTCAGCATTATGATTGCAATATAGAGCCAGTGCCTTGGTGGAGGTACAATATAACATACAATAAACAATAAATAAATAATATAAATACAATATAAATACAATATAAATATAATATAAATATAATATAAATACAATATAAAACAACTATTTAGAGGCACAGACTACTGTCTACCACTTGATATCTTACTAAAGCATTTTATTGTCCCTGTGACCTGGGAGCTTTTCTAAGGAGAATTCATCATCTCTTCATTACTACTGTCTTTGAATCAAATATATGTAATAAAGCTATATGAGTTTCTTGTTCTAGCAATATCTGCATTTTGACTGGTAAACGGTTTGTATGTGAGTAAGATAAAGACTAGAACCATTTGCAAAACCAATCCAATGCATAAAACAAAAATGAAAAACAGGGAGTCTTGGGGCCACAAATCCATTTCCAATAAAGGGTAGTCACTATTTATGTTTGTAGATGTGGTTAATGTCATAGTGTTTTTATGGGGCCTCCTCTGAATTAATTTCACGTTTTTATTGAGGATTTCTTGGAAGACGGGTTTAAGTATCGCGGTGAGCGAGTGCATCTAAGTCCGCGGGGCCCTCGTGTTAAATGGCGTCATATTCTGTGCATGTTATATGAGACAGAGCAGTGAGCAAACCCAATGTGTCCCAAAGCATCCACCGAAGTCTTGTGTGTAACAGCTGCTAATGTTGCAGTTTAACTGGGGAGTGGTAAAAATGAATCGTCAGACCGTGTAATATGTTTCTGCCATTCAGGTGTTCGGCAGTGGGGACTACAGCTTGGCAGCCAATGGCAAAATAAATATGGACTGTTACAATACGCATTTTAGCCCACAGTTACTTGACAATTAGGTACATTATTCGTCTGCTTTTCAGTCACACTCCTATGGTAAGCCACTTATGGCCTTGTACGGCAACTCAGAGCTGTCAGTGTGGCGTGAACTTTACTTTTAGGCTATATGCACATTGTTGATGGTGTTTCAGTCACATAAAGTCAATGTTAGCAGCCTACTGAGTCCAACTACGTAAGTGACAACTTGTAAAAACATCTCTTTAGTATTCTGATAAAAATTGTGCAGAGTGTATTTACGTTGTAAATCTGGATGAAGTTCTTTTTTCTGTTTGGTGTGTTCTGAACTGTGGAGCTTGATCTGCCCAGACATAAGAAAATAGACCTGATTTGTTATTTTGTCGAAGAACATCAGAGTGGCAGAGCTTGGCCACAGCCCTGCGCAGTGCATACACAGGATGTGGAACGCCTCTTATTCACTACAAATGCTGCAAATGGTGCAAATGCTGCAAAGGTCATGGTGCAGTGAAGCGGAGATGCCTGATGTGCAGTCAGCCCATTAGGGGCTTTTACACAGCCATGAGTTTTCACAAATCCGTTATGTTTTGATAATTTCATTTCTTTTTCACAACAATGAGCTACGTGTTTATTTAATCTACACTCCGTTGAAAACAGTGGAAGAGGTCTTTTCATCGGGGACGAGAGGCCGTTCTGAGCTCATAAATACTGGACAAAATGATTCTCAAATAAAGAGATGAGAGAGCAGTCCCAATCAGTGCAGTGATTGGCTGTCTGTAATTGTCAGGTGTAATTACTTACATTCACTTCTGTGTGAGGCAGCAATGCCCCAGAAAAACATTCACCTGCATAGAGATCCAAAACAGATCCAAAACAGGCCTAACGCCTCACTCAGACTGCACCCGGTCCATCTGCGACTCCTGTGTCGGACTGGTTTAGTTGTGGTGTGACACTCACGAGAACCGGAGGCTCTGCTGTCTGTTGCAGTCACTGCCTTTGAAGCTGCACGTGCGAGACCACGTGTTCACACGATAACTATTTACTTATTAAGGGAAAAGACTTGCGGTTGGCTCCGGTGTCCAGCAAAAATAGAGTCCCAACAGATTTGATCCGTAGCTCCGCGGCACCTCCGCCAGCACCACCGGACTGCACGGTGTGCCGCCTGAGCTCTGCTTGTACATAATAGAAGCATGATTCCAATGCGCGGTGCCAGAGCAACTTGGGTTCGGCATATGTTCAGCTCCTTCTTCAGTGGTGTCTACACAGAAGGGGAGTTAGGTGTTAGAGGAGATGGGACATATCATTGTGGACTAGCTGAACAATCACTGTAAACAAATGAGCCGCTGGGTTCAAGCTTTTCATTGACGATCGTAAGGATCCACATGGGGGTGTACAAGTTGGGCTCTGGAGATTGCTCCATTTTCCAAAACTTGAAAAGCTGTGTGTCCCTCACATAGATTGAGTGGAAGACCGCAAGGGACCAGAGTACATTTCACATCAGCACATTGTACCTGATTATTATACATCTAGAGCCTTCCCTTTTTGTTTGCTTTCTGTTGAAACAGAGACAGAAGTTTGGGGCTGGCTCTGTCCAGTTCCACATGAAACTTTGTACAAATCTTGGAATTAATACAAAGGGCTGGTCATTTTCCCAGGATGTCTCTGGAAACTGGATTGTTCTTTACAATTTCTAAGCAAAACGTCGTTTTCATTTAGAATAAATCACTTCTCTGTACTTTTTGTTCCCATGAAACTCTTTCTCCCATCTATGTGATCAACTACCAGTCTTTTCTTGGAGACAGGGGTAGCGCTCCAGCAGCCTTACATTTGCAAAACCCTTTCATTTGGATAAGACATTTAATCATCACTGTCACCATACTTTCCAAGATAGTGATAGTTCTCCTCATTATTGGTAAGAGACATTCACTTCTTGAAGTATATGTTTAACTTCAAACAAAAATATTGGAACGTTTGAAACATCTGTCTATGTTTTCACTCTCTGACTCTAAGGTACATGAGGGAAAATGTCTGTATCTGAACTTGGACGTGAGCTGCTGTCTCCATCTGTGATTTTTCCAGGTAATGTCCAAAGTTGTCCATCAAAATGTGGATCCTCATAATGCAGGGTGAAATTGTAGTCCAATCTTGGAGCACATTTTTCTTTGAATATGTCAATAAGAAGCTCTACTGAATTTGTCTCTTTGGTCAAGGTACAATTTCAAGAACAATAGAAACTCCATGCCGCGCAGTTCTCAGTGAAATGAGATCCTTGTGGCTTGTCTTGAGAATTTGACCCTCAAATCAGTATTTGAACAATGTGACCTTAGGTAATATCTGTTTAATTTATTTGTGGTCATTTTATCTATGTACACTGAATCCTTATTTTCAGTGTTTCCACCCACAAGCTCAAGGACTTCAGGGGTAACAGCATTCATGCTATAACCTGGCACCAGCATCTCTCCTATTACTTTTGTCTGGGTAGATGTATTGCTGCACACTTAAAGCATACCTTACCATACCATACCATACGATACCATCTTAGTTTCTCGGGGGCAACATCCTGTTTCACCAGCGCGAGACACAGGACCAGGACAGACGGGGAGCAGTGGGTAAATATACAGGTATTCCAAAAAAGCAACGTAAGTACAAAATCTCAGAGCTCAGTCAGCACTTTTGAACATGACAGAATTATCTGCCTGAGTGATGTGAGAGGCAGGTGAGTAGATGATGCTCACATGTGTCTTGTCTGCATCATAATGACCACAACTAATCCCTCTCCCACATCAATATGCAAATTTGTGAAGTGTGTTGACCTATCGCATAACAACACTATGCACTGGTCTGACCTGAAATCGACTTCCAATCATATAAGACAACCTCTCTACACACATTTTTTTTAACTACTTCTTGTGGTTTGTATTAAAAGTGGAACCAGTAGTAGCTATATGCTAATAGTTTCTGTCTATAGGGTCAGAACTCAAATAACTTAAAAAGTGCCGTACCTGACTTTCACGGTCTTAAAAACGTGAACAATAGTGATGAGATTCTCGGCTCCTTTTTGGAATCCGAATTTTTTAGATCCGTTCCTTTCAAAGAGTAAAAGAGCCAGTCTTTTGAATGGCTATTTATTTATATGACAGAAACCAATGTAAGAACTCATTTTAACATCACTGTCAAATCAGTTTTTTGGGGGGTTTTTCATGCACAAAGCTCTCACTCATGTTGCCTGCTCTACTTCTGTGCTGATTCTTGGTTTGAATCATAGTTAATCAAGATAAAAATGCACACAAATTTGAAGAAAAAAAAAGATTTGGTTCTTTGAAAAAATGAGATCCGGTTCACGCTAAGGATCTGTTCAAAAGAGCCAACTCATTCACGAAAGTCACATCACTAGTAAAAAATAGAATTCGCTCTTGTAGTGGGTCCTCACTTACCTTAAGCACTCACCGTGATGAGTATGAGCACATTTCACACCTTTCAGAGACCAGCGCGGAGTTTACCCTCACAGTAAAGCTAACTGCAACTGCTAACAGTGCACTTCCTGATCATTAAAAATAAAACTTTTATAATTACATCCAGATAGTACACAACATACTTATTTTGACCTCAAGAGCTGCTAACAGTGTATCTGTGCTGGGGCAAAACACATTTCGACCAAACACATGGGGAAAAAAGTCAAGTACAGGCTGTTTAATGTCTACTTTTTCCCTCATTCATCACCTGTGATGTTCTAAAGCCCTACTGCAGATGGCATATATCACTTTTACACTAATAATAATGTTTTAGAGGGAGGTTATGGCCGGATGCTAACAGATTTCACCCCATGCTAATATTTGACTGGACATTTTACTGCTCCTGTTTTACCGCTTTGTCAATATGTTCTGAACTCAAATGCCTCCGGGCCTGATCCTCCCCAAACTCCACGCATACCAAGCACCTCTTGTGTTTGGGCTGAGTTTGTCTTCATTTGTCTCACCAAAGTTTGGAGTAAATTGGTGATGTCAGACTTTGTGGATGTGACAGCGACAGCCTCCTGACATAATTGTGATTTATTGGGGCCCCCTCGGCTGCTCTGTCTGCTCTGATCAAAATATGATTCATGTTTGGAATATCTCAGGCAGTAGGTTGCGTTCACGTGACATCACAATAGGGCTGCAGCTAAGTATTATTTTAGTAGTCAACTAGTCAAATGATTTTCTTTTGAGATTTGTAAGTCAAAATTTTAACCAGATAAAGGTTGAAATATGGCGACTGCTGACATTGTGATATAAAATATTTACAAATAAAGTGTATTAATGATGGAAATCACAAATACTTTTTCCTTTTTGACATTTTAATTAAACAATGCAGCTGTCTTTGTTATAAAAGATGTTTTGGCATGTGTTTTAGAATGACAAATTTTAAAACACAGTTTAATTTTATGAGTTAACTTGTCTTAAACTTGTCTAAAACTTGTTAAAAGTGTAAGGCATTATTATTAATTTTTCCGAATAATTGTTGCACTTCTACATTAAAACACTGCAGAATCTATTTAAACCTATTGTTTAAATTAGGGATGGGGTGTTAGGGATTTTTTGAGTCAATACCGATATCCAGTATTTGGCTGCATCTGTGGCCGATCACCAATATTTCACTTTTGAAATCTATAGCAAGGCCCTAAAATTTTCCTAAGTTGAAGTAAAGATCGCGCGTTAACTTTTCACTTTGTAAAAATAATAGCAAAATGTATTTATCTTGGATATTAAGTAATTTGTTACATGTTTGTTTAGACATACAGCCATAATGCTCTTCTATTTCCATTTTTTAGTCTGTTCAAAAAGACAAAACTGATGCACTGAGGACAATCTGGGAGTGGCACATGGATTAGGTTATCAGCTGATACCAGTATCAACAAATCAATATCAGCCTATACCGGAAGAGATATATATCGCCTGCAGCAACCTAGAGTCATATAAATTTAAAATAGGGATGGGCGTTGTTTCCACTTCTACGCTTCATCTATTTTTTTCATGATCTCTGTATTCACTGGGCCTGTCAGCATGAAACACAAAATAGCACAAAGTTCAACGTCTTCTCTGACATTATAAATGAACAAGAGTGAAATTATTATTTCTCTCAAGCTTCAGAAAGTTGCCGTTACTCAACACCAAAAATATGATCGTTGTCCAATGGAAGAACTTAAAGCCATAAGATTAATATGACATGTTTGTGGAGCCAGTCACAAAGGTTCAACATTGAGTCAAACATTCAAAAACAGTGAATCTCCCATAGATTTATATAGCCCCCTGCCCTCCTTCTGAAACTATGACACCGGCAAATTGTAGAACGCAAACTAGTGTCCTCTTTTCGACCTGATTCTTGTTGGAGTTGTAATTGTGAAGCTGCCAGGGACTTTTTCATTTCCAATCTCCACCGAGGCCAACAACCACCAAGGGAGTTTCCTCTCTCCAAAACACCACATCACAACTCATTCAATTTCTCCAAATCTTCCCCAAAAAGCTGGCCTAGAATTACTGGTTTGAAATGTTAACAATCTTGGGACCAAAATAACCTTTAAGGGATTTCTATTTTTGCTGCAAGCCCTGGTTTGCATTGATAACAGACTAGCTTCCATCTAAGGACACATGTACAGCTAGTGTTTGGGTTTGTTTATAAGATCATATTTGTAACCTCTTAAACTGCCCCTTTTGACTTCTAGTAGAACAGACTTGATCTGGAAATCCACAACACATTTGACTTGTTTATTTCTCTTCCCGTTCCCTCATGTGGGATTGTTTCATTTAACGATTAATCACTGACAGATTATGCTAGTTCAATTTTAGTTTACTGGCTTATTTTAACATGTAAAAAGTGGAAGTAGACCCACACTAACTGAAATACCAACAGTCCAGTAAATTAACTACTTCCTTAAAGCAACGGAACACAAATCTAAAATCGGGCTAGGGCCTATTATAAACCTACCTTACAGCCATTACTGTGACTAGTGTGGAGAATGTGAGTGTCTTGCTCAAAGCAGTAAGTAAGTATTTTATGCAAAATTTTGTTGAATGCGATTAAATACCAATATTACAGATAACAAAAACATCAGCATTTTCCATAACAAATTTTGAACGTTTCCCATTAACCTTAAAGGCACCAGCATCTTTCCTATGACTTTGCTTTGGTTAATGTATTGTTGTGCGCTGCCCCTGTACAAATAAAACCACACTATACCATTTTAGTTTCTCAGGGGCAACGTCCTGTTTCTCTTAAAGGGCCAGCTTAACCAAACTAGACAGGTCAAACCAGTCTTCAATGTGATTATTCCACTGGCTGGTCTTTGTAATGGTTTACAAATGTTTCCCATTAACCTTAAAGGCACAGTATTTCCATGGAAATAGAAAGCTAAAAAAACATACTTTGGAACGTTCTCTATGGAGATAGATACTGCAGAATATTATCCTATATTAGCCAAAGGAACATCAAGTAAGAGTCAGGTTTGTGGAGATGTAAGCCAGCTCAGACAAAGGACATGCTTTTCATTGCAATAAAACAACCAAAACAGAAAACATCCTTTTATTTTATTTATGTATTTATTTTTTTTTTTTTAAGTTGAATGAAATCAGGAATTTTAAGTCTTATGCAGCTCAACAGCACCATCTTGCTTTATCTTTTTGACCACGTCTTCCTACAAATATCCTCAGCTCGCTTAAGTCCCATCTGAAGGACCCATAGAAACCTGATAATGGTCAATTTTCTGCTCCAGCTCTGTACATTGAGCGGCCTATTCCTATTTATTCCGTGGTGTTCCTGATTGGACTGGATGTGTGAATATTCCTGTGCAGATAATGCCTTCTGTCGGCGCGTTTGCTCCTCTAGCCTCTGCACCTGCCCTTTCCTTTGCACACCAACAGCAGATAAAAATAGACCGGGCATAACCACCTCAAGCTGTACATTATGTGGCGTGCGTTTACTGCTTTTTTATTTATTATTTTTTGGTTTTGTTGCTGTTTTTGTACATGTACTGTGATAGCGATTATGGAACAAAAAGAAAAAAGATTTGTTCTCTGCATTTGATCTCTGTTTCAACTACTGACGCTGGCCAATCTGTCAGGAGCAGATCCCGACCACAGTGTCATTTCCAGAAACTCATCTCCAGGATCTTAGTCAGAAATATTTTACTGGATAGGTCACTGTAGATAAAATGTGCATGGACTGAGAGATTGTGACCTTAGCCATAGTGTTCATCTCCAGCCAAATGAAGCTCATCAGGGCTAGCAGTTATAGCGGCTAATGTGGAGCCGAGATCCTATTTGGAAATCCCAGCGCCTGTATCCAATCAGGAGCAAGGGGGTTGAAGGTAACGCCCCTTCCCACCCCTTCCCTCCGGTTTGGCAGGGGAAGGGCGCTTAGCAACGCTGTCAATCAAACCTGTTGCTAACACTAGCGGGACCGACCTCGTTGTAAGAAGGCAGCTGATTGGTCTGTTCTTTCATATCTTGATTTACGGACAAAATAGGAACTTTTCACGTCAAGTATCACAAAAGAAAAGATTTGGCTTGTAGAGTATCACCCAATCTAAACTAGGTCTATAACAGGACTTTTCCAGGTCTAATCTAGGGCTAGTTAGCTACATAATTTCCACTTTACTTCAAAATAAGAAATAATCCAAAGACAAAACGACAAATCTGATGAGGACAAACTGGGAATGACACATGGGCGCACAAAATGAGGCAGTGCAGAAAAATATTGGTGCCAAATATCGGGCCGATACCGATATCTGGGCTAATCCTCCGATATCACCCATAACCTATAACCTACCATCCCTACAAATACAAATACAAATGTACCACAGTTTGAGAAACACTGATCTAAAATAAAAAGCTCCACGGCTACTAAAAATCTCAAAGTCAACCCCTCTAGGGAAAAACAACACTTTACCTGTAGTCTCTGGTCCAACGGTTGACCTCGGGTTGGCGAGTGTTTTTTCTTGGCTGTCCTGTGATTGAGGTGGAGGCCCTCTCATTAGGAGCAGGCCCATGTGTGCTCACGCGGACCATTGATTCATTGATGTGATGACCTGGAAGTCCAGCAGTGCCGTGAGGGTCACCGGTGCAACTTCGATCAATCAGCCGCTCCACAGACGCCAACCGCCTCCAAATCGCACACAATCAGACCATAACATGCCCAGGGGAAGATTACAGTGCAACAAGTTGTGTACTCAAGTTGGAATGTGGTTTTGTAGTTACTTTTAGCAACTCCACACTTGTCTCTGAGTTCTTAGGCATAGTAGAATCGAATCAAACAATTTAAATCAACATTCATTTGTATAGCCCCTTAACAACGTCCCAGTAAAATCAATTTTAAAAACACGAAAAAGTCAAAACTGAAAGAACTGATGCACTTTGATTAATTATAAACCAATACAGAGGGTTTATGGCATTGCTGGGTATTACTTAAAGCTGCCAAGAATGTTCTACTCAGTGGCATTAAAGCTACCATCTGCAAGTTTATTAGATTTTTTGTTTAACCAGTAGATGGTAAATGCATAAGCTCTTCCAACCAACCCTCACCCCTCACCTTTTCTTTGTTCAGGTTAATCTGTGATCTCTGGTCTCCCCTGTGAGAATTCAACAGGGGTGGGTCAGCCAATCTAATTACAGATGGTAGCTTTAAAATGTATTTGTGGAGATGGAAAATGAAAGCCAATCTCCATGGAAACAAGCAGGTGACAGCACCAGGTCAAGCATTTCAAGGTTTTTTTTCTGAGCAATAGAAACACTTGTAATGAGGTACATGTACAATAGAAAGACATTTAATATCACACAGTGGAATAGGCCAGGAAAAGGTGGCTGACTCTCCACTGGAAAGGTTACACAGCGAACCTTTAAGTTACTGTTTTAAAGGCATGCTTGTTTAAGTGAGTGGGATATATTGTGGTATTTGTCCTCAGATTTTGATGTTAAGGTTGTAAAAAATAAGAAGTTTGACCAGGTTTCAAAATCCCTCTATATGAAAGCATGAGATGTGGGAGCCATGTTTACTTGCCTAACTTCTACCTCAGAAGTTAAACAGTGGTTGGGTTTGAGATCTTATAAAAACATAAGAGTTGTCATCACACTGACGGAGCCCATGGAGCCCTTTCTGAGTCACCTTGAATGAAGCGTTCTCACTGGTTGTTTTTACAGCTGCAAGCGTCAAAGCGATACTCTGACATGAGTTTAAAAAGAAGATCTGCACTGTCACTCTTAAAAATAGACAAATATATTCAGTCGGCTTGTATAACCTGTGTGAGCAGAGAAACAGTAGCTACTGACTATTAGTAAGTAAATTTGTTCAACAATCCACTTTTTTGTTACTAAACTCTGTATAGTGTTTTAATAGAACCATCTGCTGTCACTAGTCTTTTTTTTTTTGGCAATTTAAAATTTTAAATTTGCAAAAAAGGTAAATTTGCAGTTCAATGGCCGTTGCAATTTTAAGTAGCTGGTGACATCACACAAAACTGCCCCGATTACAGCCCGGTGATTCTGATTACAAACACCTCGCTGCAGGGGCGAGTTTAAAGTGTGGATACCTGTTAGATCAACCATAATGTTCCTCATTTGTCCAAACTCCGACCCTCCTCCTCTCTCACTCTCTTCTTTAGTCCTCCAGGTATCGCCCAGTTTAGCTGCTTTATTTGAAATTTTAAATTGTAGATTCAGACTCGCTTCAAATGGCATATGGTTAAATGAGCTTACAAATCTAAGATGGAATTCATTCAAGTGAAATAATACACTAATGAGAGACCAACTTTTTCAGTCCCAATATCACTATCGTTTGTTGAGTGTTGAGTACCTGTCCAACTTGATACCAACTGAGAACAGTGTAGAGAATCAATACTAGATATGTATAATGGTATTTGTATAATGGTGTTTGTATAAAGGTATTTTTGAGACCGAAAAACTATCAAAAAAACAAAACACTAGATAGAAGTTTAATGCCACACTGCGGAACATTCCTGGCAAAGCAATAATATCTCAAGACGAGCAGTTTTTTTTCCCCCAATACCAGCATCTCTGCATTTTGAGCCATATAACCTCAATATAACCTTGCCTAATGTTTTGTACTGACCAAAAAATGCAGACCTTGGCCTGCTCTACACAAATCAACCATTTTTCCTGCTATATATTACCAGAACATTTTGAAGTCACATTTCCATATTTCAAATCAAGAATCAGTAATATGCATCTATACATAAGGTGACACTGGTTTCGCACGGCTGCCAGCTTTGAATTGTCACAGCCCATGCATATATGATACTGCCATATGCTATAGCTCAAAGAATAAACGTAAACATTATGGAACAGTTAGGGAAGGCTTATTGGAGACAACCCATCATATCTGCACAGATCCTAGGCAGATGAGTGGCTCCCATCTCTATAAATCCTATTTCTGTGTCGGAGGAGCGTGTGGGACCCCTGCCTAATGTACCAGAAAAGTCGCTATTGTGGCGCTTCCATTTCATTGTATCAGGCTGTCAAAGCAAAACCAGGGAAATCACAGCTAACAAAGGAACAGAGAGGAAGGGAGAGGTCAGCACCAGGAGTTTTGTTCCTGGAAACATAGTGTGCTTTTTTTCTCAAAGATGACAATCAGAGCCGCACCAGACAAGGCCTTTATCTGGGCTCTATTTGGAGAGACACCGGCTGGAATTCACCCAAAAGAGATAAGTTTGTGTGTAGAATTTTAATTTGGATCATTACATCTGTGGAGGTTTTGCAGTTTGAATTTTAAAAAGGTGGAAATAAACCGGTGAACTTCGGCTGAATATGTGAAGGCCTTATCAAGCAGGGTCAATCCAGGTCTAATACCAGACTAAACCTCAACTATGGAGCTCAACAATCTCACCCTTGTCTCGGGTTCTGGAAGTAAAATTACCATTAGTTTTTCCTATAGAGTTTTTGCAAAAAAATCCAATTAACTTTACATTACAAGTTCAAAAGCTTGCATGGTGGCTAATCAGCTATGTGGCAAGCTATGACATAATAGGTTACAGAGGGACTAAGCACCTAAACTCCGCCCACACCCGCATTTCTAATAGAGCCGCTAAACTGGGCAGTACCTGTGGACTAAAAAAAAGAGTGAGAGAGTAGGAGGGGTGGGGTCTAGAGGTAGAAGGAACAGCGTGATTGGTCTAACTGGTATCCACACTTCAAACTCCGCCCCTGCAGCCGGATGTTTGTAATCAGAAACATCTGGCTGTAATCAGGGCAGTGGTCTGTGATGTCACTAAGTACTTAAAATTGCAGATGCCTTCGATTTAGGCGTTTTTACCTACAAATTTAGCTAGTTATTTACCTAGTTCACACTAAAGTTGACAAAAATGATGCTATTTAGATAGATAATGCTATTCACCATATACACAGTTTAGTAGTGAAAAAGTGGATCTAGTCTTAAGGTCTACTTTATTGTCCCTGAAATTTGTTCTCTGCATTTCACTCATCCTTCATTTGGGATAGTAAAATTACTCAACAAATTTAGGTTTAAAATATGTTTTTGTTCTCAAAAATTTGCACCAGTGAAGGTTTATGGACTTAAAAACTTTGAAAGTCTTGAATTCTACTTATGATGCAACTAAACGGCCAACATGCAAACGGAGCAGTTTTGAGGCTCAGAGAAGACCACTGTGGGTTAATGGATTAATGAAACAAGCGTGAATGAAACAAAATACAACTCCAGGTATGTTTTTGACGAGGGGACAGCAGTATAACATGGTTAAAAGGTCAAAAAAAGTAAATTTTGCATAATATGTGTTCTTTTAATATTAGAATCTTTCATACCACAATGGAACCATGTTTAAATCAAGTTGGACCAAAACAGGATTACCAGGACAAATGTACTTGGAATACTTCAACTGGAATCATAACATTCACCAAAAAAAAAAAAAAAAAAAAAAATGATGTGTGCATTGTGGCTGTATCTATAATGCTTTTTCAGATCCAACATCAAAACTTGTGGCATCAATTTCAAAACCTCATGCATTTTTATTGTTTTACAAAGAAGTGGCTGTGGTGAAAATTGCCTAAAATGATCCAGCACAAATGTGATGTTTATGCCATCGTTGTATACTGACCTAAGCAAAAGTCTGACTAGGAATTATGCAAACTTTATCTGCAAAACAACCATGAAATGTAGTCAATTTAAAAACACAAAGTATAGAGATAATACACCTGTGTGATGAAATAATTTCTTTCTAAACGGTGAGGAGATTTGGGCTGTATGAAATTTGTCTGAAAAAAATGACTACCCATGCTCAAGACGGAAAAACTGTGATGTTTCACAGTATGGCATTAAACTGTGGAGAAATGGAGCGGAACCCAATCAGAAAACTTATATAACGCACTTCTAAGTTTTATTTGGGGAACCATAAACAGTATATATAACAGGACATAGCGAACCTGCTAGCCACTGCGTTCCGTATAGGACGTGATCATGGGCGTACTTCCGACTCCATCGACTTTCTATTGAAAAACTGCCGCCCTTCTCTCCATAACTGCTACTGTCAGGCTCATCATTTTGGTCTTAAAATGTTCGTATTAACCCGCTCTACATGATCCTGCTCATTTTTTTTTTTT
>KN485635.1:61903-89556 GCA_000787095.1 Periophthalmodon schlosseri | reverse complement strand
GTCTTCCTCATAGTGAGAGAGTGAATAGGTGTTATCGAATAAGCCAGTTCTAATTAAGGGAGCTGTTTGTGTGTGCGACGTTTAGGGACCTGCATTAAATTTGACATGTGAAACCACGTCAATTATGGGAAGTCGATTTTCACTTGGTTGCCCTTCCACATACAAATTTTAATTGCGTTTAGGTGCCAGGAGGTGACACTGGGATTTGGTGTGATAAGAATGCAAAACTATTTTAAAACGTGCTGTATTTTTATCCACCGCTCACAAGTCTGTATCCGGGGTTCTGTATGTATTTCTTTTTGTGCATGGTGTTAGTCATGCCCCTCTTTCAGGTCCTTCTCGCTGTGCTTAAGGTGAAGACTTTGGCCCAAGGCTGCGCTGCCTCACACTAGAATACAAGAGGAGAGAAGGCAGAGGCAGAGATGATGACAAATGCACAGGGATTTATGGAGAGAATGTAGTTGTTATGGTAGCGCCCTGGTCCACATTCAGAATGACCTCTTTGTAACAGTCTCCACAGCAGCTGCCAATTCACCTCCCCGATCAACAGAGGTGGAAGTAGTACTGCAATGTGCACTTTAGTGGCAAAAATACTTAATTAGGTTTAGTAGGATCTTATTATGCGTACCATTATTACCAGTCAGATTTCACAAATATAAATTAGACTTTGTATTTCTAATGGAAAGCTCTACATTCACAGGTCAGTGTCCACACCCGTGATCTTGAGCTTCCATGGTAAACTGCGTGCATTCCTTGGGTTGGCCTGAGGGGGACTAGAACGCCTTGAGATGTCCCCAGATAAACAGGGACTGTGTGGGAATGGGATGGCTGCCTCTTCGTCTTGGCCTTTGTGCAGTGGTAGAAAATATAATGGATGATCACAGATTTAAATTTGACATGCCTTACATTTCACTCAGTTACAATCCGAATTCAAAGACAAAAAATACAAATTATTGTAAAAAGACCGTAAATTGTTTCTAATATCGTGATGTTGAGGATTTTTATTTTGAAATATTGGTATCTGTCAGATATTTAGCGTCAATATTTTCTCTAAACTTTCCCATGCAATCTGTGTGCCACTCATTTGTCTTTCCCAGTTTGTTCTCAGTGCATCAGATGTGTCCTTTTAAACAGACTAGCATGACTAGTAGACAACTTGTATTTTATTCCAGATAAATACATTTTGTAATTCTCATCTGGATGTGTTCTTGAAATTGAAAGTCAGATCTGGAAGACAGACCATCCCGTCAAATGACCCAGAAAAATCATCTAAATAAGTTTGTGGACTTGTGCACCTCCACATTTCCTTTCTCACGACACTGTGAACCTTCTCCTTATCTGTGTGGCCTTCAAGCTGTCTCCAGTCTTACACAAGTTTATAAAATGTGACGTGGCAGTGCGGGCGTAAATAGAGGAGTTGAGGGGGTGGGTGCAGCTGTAGCTAACGGGTGATGCTCTGCTAATTATAAAAGGCTTCTTAGTGAGCGTCTGGGAGGGGGCACTGGCTGCAGCGTGGGTCCTGGCTATAGACGGATGGGCGGACAGATTATGAAGATGTGAGTCAGCAGTGGGGCTTTGGGGGAGAGGGACGTAGGCATAACAGTCACTGGAGGTAAGTGGACATCTGCATTTATAAGGGGCGCAAGGGCCGATTAGATAAGATGCAGGTAATAATAATAATAATAATGAGAATAATAATAATCAATCTTATATAGTGCTTTTCCAAACGCTCATAGTAACTTTACAATTTGGTGCATTATTCTTTCACTCCATACTTGGTGGTGATAAGTTAATACTGTAACCACAGCTGTCCCGGGGCAGACTGATGGAAGTGAGGTTGCCAATCTGCACCATTGGCCCCTCCAACCACCACCAACACATCCAAGTACTAACCAGACCCTGCCTTGCTTAGCTTCTGAGATCTGACGAGATCAGGCTTTGACAAGGAGGTTTGGTGGAGGGTGACTTGAAAATGCTCCAGTAAACCTATGTGTCACTGTGTGACCCTGTCCTCTGTTTCCCCCTTTAAGACTTATAGTTACAAGTTAAGCTTAACATCAAGCACTGCTTTGTTATTTATAATAGAGTACAATCTGCTATTAGCCTTAAGGCTCCAGTAAATGAGCTAATATTTCGATCTGATCTTTTTATTGTATTGACATGTGTCCCCTTGTGGCTCGGGCATTAACAGCACAGGGGTGTATGTTGGGATGTGGTCACATGGTGTGAACACAGCTCCTATTTGTAAGCTCAGCAGCAGTAGCAGAGAGAGTGCTTGGCCCTGGTCCCGGATCGTGGCTTTGATGGACTCATTTAGGCCAACGTTAGTCTCACCCAGCACTGGCTTGTGTTGTTTAGATTGCATTTTAAAGCATTTCATTTTGACTCCTGGCTCTAATCCTAACATCTTGTTTAAGGCCTGGTCCCTTGGTGGGTGAAACAGCCGCAGGGGATTGTGGGTAAGGATTTTTCTGCTTACTTACATGTGCTGTGTTTGTTTACCGCCCTGTGTGGTGCATGTGCACACACATGTGAGTCCTCCCAGCACTCTGCGGTTCATGTGCATTCTTCATATTTATGTTTATGGAAATGTGACGCTGTGCCTCTCCACAGGATGAGAGAATAGCCTTTCCCCTGAAAATTAGCATTTCTTTCCTTTTTAGCTGTTGATTTTAGCAGTGTGAGTTCTGCCGCCTAAGGTGCTAATATCTGTTTAAATTACTGCAACATCTCGGCATTTTAATTAGATTCAGTTTGACTGTGTACACGTTCATTTCAATT
Organism: Periophthalmodon schlosseri; assembly: GCA_000787095.1. Taxonomy (NCBI): domain Eukaryota; kingdom Metazoa; phylum Chordata; class Actinopteri; order Gobiiformes; family Gobiidae; genus Periophthalmodon; species Periophthalmodon schlosseri. The sequence goes on along the minus strand of KN485635.1, from coordinate 86,775 downwards.
CATAATGCAGAGAAGTTTAGTGCATTGTGTCCGTATTACAAATGTGTACGTTTCTGTGCCTATAACCTTGTGTGGAGCGGGTCCAGACTGGCCTGTTTCTGTGTGTACATTAGTTTACGTATCAGAGGAAGAGAGAGCAGTGCCTCCCAAATCCATCTATTATTCACGGAGCTCTCACTCTCCCTCTGCTCCTTTTAAATTGTTCCAAGATTGTTTGGAAGTCAAATAGAGATATGTAAACAGCATGCATCCACCAGCTGGATAGGCTTGTTGGCAACTGTTCTACATACCATGCCAACTTTTGCTCCAAGTTAGTTTTTTATAGTGTGTTGTATTTTATTCAAAGCTGCTTCTCAACTTTACATCTGCAAAATTATGCTGTCTATAAAAAATGCAGTGGACATGTTAAATAATTATAACCCCAAAAGACCTTTCAGAGAGAGTTTAGATGTTTGTTTTTTTTATTTTTTAAACTAATGTCAGTGTCCATCTTAATTTCAGCAATTTCTTCACTTACGTAAAACTGCATAATTTTGGGCATAAGTGGCAGTCTGGTGACTGCACTCTCCTCTCACCGGAAGAAGGTCCGGGGTGGGTCCCTTTGATGTGGAGTTTATGTTAGTATATTATGCTAGTTTCACCCTCAACCAATACATGGCCATACCACCTTGAGAGTGCCTGATGGTTAGTACTGGACGGCAGACTACTTGGAATACCAGGTGTTGCTATAGGGCAGGAGAGGCGTTAAGAGCACTGGCCCACTCAGACCAGTGCTTTCTGACATTGTGTCTGCCTTGGGCAAGGCACTTCACCCATCTTGCCTTCAGTGTCCATGTACGTTGGTGAATGAATGAGAGTGTGTTTGTGAGAGCAAATGTTGGACAACAGATTGCCCGTAGTTGCAATCTGGCAGGTTTACAGCATGTTTATCATATGTTTAATGATGGCATAAAAGAGGAAAACAAAACTACTATCCATATGTTTCTTAAACAGTTTTGTAGTCCTGCCCTCAGCACTGTTACAGTCTCAAAATCCTTTTTTAAAAGTTTATGGCCTCTTATACAATCTTGTGTCATCTTATTGCACAAAGAAAAGTTCAAAAGCAGTGCGTGGTCCCAAATATTTCAGTGTTAACTGTTACACAAGCCATTGCTCATTGTGTTCCTGCCACCTGTCGTCTTGTTGCACTCGGAGGGCAGCCGCCCACATGAACACCGCTTTGATGAAATGTCCCGTGTTTGCATTGTACTCTTTTATGGTCTTTTGTAAAACTTCAGTGACTCAGCTTTCGACAAAATAAATAGTGAAGACAAATAGCATTGTGATAATCAAGAAAAAATAAATAAAAGACAGGTTGAGTTTGAAAAATGGCAAGATTTTGGACCAAGATTTAACACCCATGAGTGAGAGATGAGTGACCCCGAGCTCAGCAGGGGGCTCTCCTCAGCAGGGGACATGAGATACAGCGCGCCATTATCCTGATGCTCTGTCAGCCAGGCACAGGCTGAGTAATGGGCTGATCTTTGCAGGGAATGATTCATGTGATACAAATACAAAATAAATGGAATGTCTTAATTAGAATGTAATGATGCACTCAAGTTGCAATTCAACACAATTCAACTTTTTTCATCAGCCAATTCTTACATAATTTGCTTCCCATTAACAAAGGGAAATTATCTTAAAAAATATGAACTGAAATAACAATGATGGATTAATTGGGATATTAAAATTAATAAATGCATAATAATAAATAAAACATCAATACCAAAACTGAAAGACACATATTATGCAAAATGTACTTTTTTGACCTTTTTAACCATGTTATAAAATTGTTCCTTCATTAAAAAACATACCTGGAGTTGTTATTTAGCTTCATTCATGCTGGTTTCAGTAATCCTCTGTTAAAAAAATAAAAAATAAAAAAATCTCTGAGCCTCAGAAAAATCAGTGGTTTGAATTTTAGCAGGATTGTTGTGTCACAGGTAGAAACCCTGCAGTGTTTTTAAGTACATATCTCATCACCAGACTCGTTCTAAGCATTTCTGCCATCAAATCGCGTTTACTACAACTGCATGCTTACAGTAATATGTGGGTGTGTCAGTTATCTAGTGTAAAGTCTCTAACAATAATGAACGATATGTATCCTTTAATACAGATGATGATCAAAGAATAAAACTTTGACAGCTTTGCTAGTTGTTTTTTTTTTTTTATAATTGTATCTTTTTCTTTTCTTCAGGCAAACATTTACATTGATGCATTATTATATTGCTAAATACATATTAATCATGATGCGAGATTTACACAAATGTTGGAGACTTGTCCTTGAGCCTGTGTCATTGTGCCTCTGAGTGCAATCTAAAACCCAGGAACAAACCCCATGCTTATTACAATGCTGCTGAAATATGGTGAAGGTAACAAAGGTTGCCTGGGACAAAAATATACGGGCATAAAAAATTAATGAACGAAAACAACAGTGAGGTAACCACAAGGACAGCCAGCTCGAATGGCTACGAACAAGGACAATGCTACTTTATGAAATATTTTTTTGAAGTTTTTTGAATGAACAGTAATTTTACTTGAGCACAATTTTGGAGCCTCTAATGCTCATGCTAATTATGTTTCTGTTTTTATTTAGATTAGATTGAATTAACTCAGTGGTTAATGTGCGTGCCCACCTACTCATAGGGTGGCGGTTGGATACACGCTCGGACTAGTACATATGTGTTCGTGGGCAAGACACGTCACCCACCTTGTCAATGTATGAACGTGGTGTGTGAGTGAGTGATTGTTGGTGGAGGGACCAATGGCACAAATTGGTATTCCCGATCTCTACTAAACAAACGGTAGCTGTTAACTTGAAAACTACCACTACATGACCACAAGGTGAAACAGAACTTTTTGAGCTTTGGAGATGCAGACATCCTAATAATCCAGGATTACGCAAACATGTGCGAATGAAACAAAACGCAAGCCCAGTTATGCAGCATTATAACATGGCTAAAAGATCTCAAGAATCCATTCTGTGTAATACCATACCGTTAAATCCAGTGTATATCAGTTTTGTTTTCACCTTTTTCCTTACTCTGTACATCCACAATGGGATTATCATTAGTTACAATAATCTACATGTTAAATGCTTAGCTACTACTACAGCCAAATGTGTCACAGCATGTGTATATGTAATGGGACGATTTGTGTCTAAACAGTTTAAGAGCAGAGACACGTGTTCCTGCTGTGAAGAGAGAGATTTGGATGCAGAAGGCTCATGTTTTCACTGCTTTTTCCTTTTGATGTCTCTTCCAGGCGGATTACTTCAGCTGCGTGGCTACAGTGGTGTACATCCGAAAGGAGAACTGTCTGTACCCGGCCTGTCCCTCCTCAGACTGCAACAAAAAGGTCCTGGATCAACACAACGGGCTTTACCACTGTGAGAAATGTGACCGCGACTACCCCAACTTTCAGTACAGGCTCCTGCTTTCGGTAAGGACACACTACTGTTATAAATTAACTATGCTGTTTTTGATGGGTTTTCCCTAGATTTTCTGGACATGTAGGCTGCATTCTATACTACAATACTACTTCAGCATGAAATGGGAGTGAAGAGTGGGGAGGGACATTCTATAAATTGTTAGAGCCCTGTGCTGCGGCCTAGATCACAAGACTATCAGGCAGTGCAGACTAACCATGTTTTTGACTTACAGTCAGACAGATCTGTTTGTCTTTTAGAAAATAATGGTTAAATGGTTAATATGTATATATGTATAGACTATCTTACTGAGCAACAGTAGCTCAGTTGGTAGAGTGTTTCTCAACTGATCCTAAGGTTTGCAGTTTGAATCTCGCTGTTGACATAAACATCATTGGTTGTGTAGTCAGATCCACTGACCCACAGGCTGGTGGTGCTCCCACAGATTAATGCTGTCATTGTGTCCTTGGGAAAGACACTTAACCCACCTCACCCCCAGTGTCTGCGTACACTGGTGTCTGAATGGGTGAGTGAATGGGTGAGTGGTTCCTTGATGTAAAGCGCTTTGGCCGTCTTGAAGGTGGAAAAGAGCTATATAAAAATGTGACCATTTACTATTGTTATGGTAGGGCTAAACATACTAACTCCACTTTATTGTCATAATAGAAATTACTTAAATTTGATCATGTTAACTGTTTTTGATTCTATGGATAAAGTATTTGTGCTGTTTTGAGTCTAAGGCAGAGTATTATTTACCATCACGAGATAGGGTCAATATATGCTTATTGGTTTCACAGTATTATGAACTGGCAGTACCAACTTATGCATGCCCTATTTTAATTGTTTAGGTAGATGTTGTAATCATCTGTAGAAACCAGTCTGTGCTTGGCTGGTGCCTGTGGTTTGCCCTTGGATTAATGTAACTTATGTAAGCAGACGTCATTCATTAGACAGTCATCATTAAGCCTCTTCATGTGGCGTGTCCCTCTCAGGCGAACTTGGCCGACTTCGGGGATAACCAGTGGGTGACGTGTTTCCAGGAGACAGCCGAGGTCCTGTTGGGGCACAGTGCAGAGCGTCTGGGCCGGCTCAGAGACACAGTGAGTCTAAATACACAACACTGGTTTTACATCTGTGCACAAAGAAATATGCTAGAAAATGAACAGTGCCACCTGCTTGTCTCCATGGAGATGGTGTGGCCTTGTCCTGGAATGTTCCACAATATGTGCTTAAACCAGGGCCTAAGATTTTGTCTGGTGCGACAAAAAATTTTTCTGCTCATCACATCCCTTCTCATGTGTCCTTTCCCCTCATCATAAATACAAATTAAATTATATAGAACACACTTAAATTATTGTTTTAATTGACAACTAAAAGAAAAAAACAAACAAAAAAAAAACGTTAATTCACTCACTCTCGCCTCTGCCCAGTCCGAGTGGCTGAAGCCAATTCGCTGGAGTTTGGCTTTTTTCATCTATTTGTGAATGAGACAGTGTTTACCTTTAAAGAGCAGTATCAAACCTGCAGATCCTCTGCAGTGTGTTTAGTTACTTAAATCATTTGTGGTTGTTGACGTGTGAGGTGAAAAAGAAAATAAAACTACACAACAAAAGATATCAAAGATCAATTATTGAAAGTAAGAAGGCTCATGGCTCAAGGCTCGTGCTATAGCGAACTGTAAAGATCTTTAAAAGCACAAACCCTCACTCCAATTAATAAAACTCAAATAACATACTAACTAATTCAGTTTTAACTAGAAAGTTTAAAACTAGTCAAAATAAATTGTAAATTGTAGTATAGAGAATAAATTGTACATCCAAGTAAAAGTATCCATTAAGTTATTTGTTCAGCCCTTATTGTTTAAGGATAACATATTAAGATGGCTTAAATAAACAAGGGGTTTTGGTGCACCCAAATCATGTTCTGGTGCACCCAAATGAAAATTTTAGGCGCACCAGTTCACCCAACCCAAACTGTTAGTCTTGAGCCCTGCATTAAACACATTTGGCTTTCGTTCATTCAATTAAGTGCTTTATTTGTTAAATACTACCTTGAAAAACTGTGTGCGGGGTCTCCTTTCCACAGATTTCACCTGTAACTTGGTCCTGTGACCTGCTCATCTTCTTGGAGATGGATAAATTTAATGTGACACTGTGGAACATTTCTGGTATATCTTTAACATCACCATGGAGAAGAGCAGAAGGCGGACCCTCTACCAGAAAGTTTAAGTGAAACTTCTATAGAAAAACTTCACTCTATTAGTACTACTTGAGCTCCAAGTAGAAGTTCACATTCTGCTCCACACTCTATATATAGCCCTGTAAAGCATCTCACATACAGAGAGTTCAAGTTCAGATGCAACAGGAAAATTGCGTTTCTGTCGGCAACAGCAGGTCTGACTGTAGCAGACTGCTGCCTGTAAAGCGTGACTTTGCATTTACCTCACATTTACCTTGTTCTGCCTTGTCTCCCCCAGGACGAGGAAGCGTTTAACCAAGTCTTCCAGAAAGCCAACTTTACAACGCACATCTTTAAAAACAGAGTGAAGCTGGAGACGTACAACGTGAGTACTTTTAAAAATAGAAACATCCAATACAATGCGACTGTTTAGATTCCTGAAAGCAAAAGAGTCTAAATAATAATAGCTTACTGTGGGAACATGATTGTCCCCTGGCTATACAAAATTTGTGCTAGCCATAACAGTGCGATTGGTTTGTGCTTGTTGCAAAAAGACAGCGATTGTGACGGCTCTGAATGAAAACACTATGATAATTTCCCCCATACACTAATAATAGTTGGGTTTGAATGGCCTTCAAAATAAGCAGACAAACAAGCAGCCATTGTCGTAAAAAGCCCAAATATTCTCATTTACTATGGGTGTCTCGCAGTATTGCAGGGAGTAAAAGGTAAAGAGCCACAGAGGGGTTGTGTTTTTCATATTGGGCTGTTTGGGGAAGAGGGACTGCTTTCGTGACAAAAGAGTCGTCAATAGTGGTTCATTAGAAGTTCAGGGCTTTGCTGCAGTAGATAATAAACAAATGTTGCAACATCCGGCATAGTCTAAAAGTCCAGTTTAAGTTAAAAAGATATTATTCAATTTTTGTGTGACAGACTAACGGCTCCATCTGCCGCTTCCCCCACCTGTTACCCATGACGTATTATTATTGGACTGTTTTCTAACTTGAAACTAAATGTTGCAAAGAAAACATATTTTCAGCCTGTGAGCTTTATTGACAACCTGACAGGGTCGTATACTGTGAAAGGTGGATGAAGAGCGTGGGGGCAGAGTCAGATCTTACCTTCAGGGGCCCTAAGCAATATTTATCTTGGAGGGCCTCACTGTTTCAGTGCCACGTGGGCTACTGATTATTAACATTCTACAACATGATGCACACAGCTGTCATCATCTGCACTAAATGTATCTGTTTGATGTACAAAGGCATGTATAGAGGCTGAAAACACCAATTGCCACTACAAATACTTCAATACTACGAATACTCTTCTAATTATCAAGAGGGAGTCTCCCAGAAAATTTGGAATACTATAGACATTTTTCCTGTTTTCTAGTGCATTTTAATGTCTTCCAATTGGCTAAAGTCTGATTATATTTATGGATTGTGTATTACAAATTATGAGGTGGTGCCACACTAGGCCCCCACATGCTCTAGGATGGTCACATAACACTTTATTCATTTTATTATAGGCTCACCGTCTCGTTATTATAATGTTATTAGGACCCACTGCCATGGAAACTTTCACTTCAGTTTCACTTCATGATCACATTATTTGTGTTCAATAAATGCAGGAAACTTAAATAAATGCGTAAATAATTAGTGGGTGATTAAACATATTAATATGTATATAAATTGAATGCAGATATACAAATAAATTAGTGCAACTCATTAATATGCTTGAAAACGCAAGCGCACTCACTCGCCCAGCAAAGGCAAAGGAAGCTTCTGTCATTATCTTTAGTAACTTGCTGCACCGTAAAGTTTTTGAATCGTCGTGAGGCAAGACAAGAGACACGTGTAGTAAGTAAACTTACATCATGCTGTCTTTGTGCTGTCGCTGAGATGTGTTTATGAGGGAGGAGGGAGGCGTGGAGGCACAGCTGTGTGCTGTATTGTACAAACCCATTTAACCAATCAGAAAGTCATATTTACACTGAGGAGCAGATTAGGGCCCTGTTTTGTCGTAACGACATGTAGATTGACATACACATGGCGGGGGCCTTCGCAGCTGCGGGGCCCTACGCAACTTGCATAGTCTGTGTATAGGAAGATCCAGCTCTGCATGGGGGACCTTCAGTCTACTGCCAGAGCTGGGATTCGAGCTCATGATGTTGAGGCCAGCACAAAGCACAATATCATATGTACCCTTGACCATAGTGCTGTACAAACACAATGTACAGAAATGACCACGATGTTGAAACAATTTGTGTGGTAAATCAATCAGACAAACCACTTTAACAGTTTTTTTTAACACTGGGTAGAGTAAAAATCTTGAAATACCCATTTCATTAATTGTGTGTATCTGATTTGACTTATCCACAGTGAAGCCTTCAGCCTCTCCAGGTTGGAGATGGATAAATGAATGTGTTCCCTGATGTAAATGATTATGCACTGTCTTTTAATTATGAAGTCTGTTGTAAGGGAGCCATGCATTTGTAAGGAGCATGCCTAACGTTATTAGCTCTGCTGTACTGCAGGCTCACAAAACACTAGAAGGTCCCCACGCGCTACAGTCACACAACACGGATCTAGAATCGCTTCAATTAGCCTTATAGTGACAAGGGAGCTGTGATGTAGCCAGTGCACTTTGGATAGAAAACAAATACAGCTGCGGATTCATTTCTCTTAATTAGCCGATAATTAGCATTTAGCTATTGTCTGTCTAAGCCTAATTAGCTTAATTATTTAGTGGCTAATTTGTTACTCGGGACACATACCAAGGCTGAGGGTGCCGTGATTGAGCTGTAGGATGAGCTCACATCGTGTCCTGGAGAAAAGCCTCAGCAGACACTTTCTCTCACTCCACTGCACATTTGTGTCACTCGGGTCCAAATGAGCCATTCTCAACATGTGGGGAGAGGACTGGCTGCTCAGATGTCCCAACAGCCACTCATCCTCCAGGAAAATAAAGTGTACACGGATAAAGGAGAGGACAGTTTGACTCAAATTTATTATCTTGATTTTTGTAAATCTATCCCCAATAATATCCTGATCAAGATTTCAGACTTTTTTTTTTTTTTTTTGGAAAAAGGAGCAACAGTCAGTGAAAAATATGTTTGTGGCGATTACAATTAATAATGTATTTTTCCAGAAAAATCCATTTGTTTAATCATTATTTCACACTAACTTTGTGTGTACATTTATTTCATCTACAGATAAGTAAGGTTTCATTTTAAGTCGAACTGCTGAAATTATTCAAATCAGTTTGAGGCCTTATTAAAGAACCTGTACGCTCCAAACATCACTAATAAGAATATCACTCAGTTTATTTACGGCTCAGTTTTCCAAATTAAATTAGTAATAGTACGGATGCAAAAACAACTTATTTTAGAAAGATTTAAAATGAACTACTATTTCGGCAAATGAATAGAACAGGTTGTGAGAGGGATACAGAGGCGGCCAAGGCAAATGCTTAATGATGTGTGAGACACTTTCACAGTTTGTACCAATTTAGATGAAAATGTTTATGCAATGGAAACTTTATCTTGTTTGTTTGGCTTGTCTCCTCTCATTTACATCTCAATGCTTTGCCATAAGTGTACAATTGTGTACTTTCTATTGTCCTTGTACACCAATATTTCTATAATGAACCTACAAAGAAGTAGAAGATGTATCACTTACGATTAATGGGGCGGCATACAGCCCAATAATGGCTTGAAGTTCCCTGAAAAGTTTTATCTGTTTAGCAAATTTATATGGAGTGATTCTTAGTCAAAGTTTTTATTTCAAAGTATGTGATTGAAGAGGGTGGTGTTGTGAACATCTAAGACCCTGTGTTTCCAGCTTTGCAGTGTTTTTTGTTTTTACAGCTTTGAACAAAAAGAGGAAAAACATCACACATTTAGCACAGCGTCTGAGTGGAAATAGAGCAATATAGTGAAATGCCAGTGCTTACTTAACAAGATTAATGAAGTAACAACAGTTGGGTATTAGTCATTTTTCATAAAGATGGGAAGCAGCCACGCAGTTAGAACATTTCTGCATAAACAATACACTTTATGCGTTATTAATAAAAACAATGACAAACAGCTTTTATAGGTAAAACTTGTGTGCATTAAAGGCCTCTATTCTGAGTCATTTCTGAAGCTGAAAGACTGTACTATACATGCATTTTTGTCAGTAAATGTTCTTCTGTGGAGTTATTGTGGCCTACCTTCACAAAGGGTTTGCTACTTCCTTGTGTCCGTGGAGATGCTTTGCTTATAATGTTCCATACCATGGCATTTAACTTATCTAGCATGTTTAATTCAGTGTTTCGTCTGGCCCCAAAGTCTTAGCATGGCGTTACTGGAAAGTGAATGACACGTGCATATGGCTTTTATTAGTTCGACTGTTTTAATGACGTTGTGGCATAGCAAGTGTAATTAAACAAGTTTAAAATTACGCACGAGCAGAGAAAGTTACATAGTGTCTTTAACTGGTTTGTTGTGGAAGTAGAAAAATATGTCGTACGTCAATTTTTGAAAAAGCAAAATTTAATTCTCCCAAAACATTGTGCTGCCAAATCTATTCTTTTATGAGAAGTTATTGACACATGTGGTTTATCAGAGGACATCTTAAAAATGACTGTGTACACAATTGGAACAATCTTTGATATAACATTGTGTAATTATCGTGCCAGCTGGAGTTAGTTTAAAAACAACACACCACTAGAACTAGTCTCTCTGTTCAATTTATTATAGATGAGCTGAGGCAGGGTTACTCCAGGACTTGCTGCATCACCATTGTGCTTGCTGCACTTGTCTCTGAAGAGTGCATCAGTCTTTGGCACAAACTTAAACTAGACACAGATGAGTGAAATCTCATATACACCGCTCATTTGCATTTGTTTGTAACACAATCAAATGTTAATTCAAAGTTGGTGAGTGATTTGGTACCACTTTATAATAACTACACCTTAATCAGCTGTAGTAACTACTCAGTTAAGGGCTAATGGTTTGGAGTTAAGGTATTAAGTAGTTACTAAGCCTGAATCATTCTTAATAAACTATGTTCATTATGGGGTGACAGTAGCTCAGTTGGTAGAGTGTTTGCCCACTGATCTAAAGGTTGGCGGTTCGAAGCGCTTTGGGAGCCGTGAAGGTGGAAAAGCGCTATATAAATATGTGACCGTTTACCAAGACTTTGTTCATGCTTTATTAAGGTTAATTGAGGTGCAGTTATTATAAAGTGATTTATACTAAAGTCCATTCCAGTCCTGGAGTAGCAGACTGTTGCTGCTTCACACTTGCACCCAAATCAAATCATATATAACACGATATAAAGCTTAGCATAATGCAGCCTTTTGAATAGTTTTAATGGATCCACGGGTGTCTTAGGTGATTCCTTATTGCACCGGTTTTTATGAACAGTTTGCATATAAGTGTGTGTATCCAAACTGTGTGTATGCTGCTCATATTACACAGTCACCACAACTCTCAGAAACCTTGTTACATCAAGTTGTTTTATCTTGTTCTTTCTGCAAAGGAGATTCTCTTGAGTTGAGCACTTGAGCGGATGAGCCGTGTTATAGCTTCAACAACAAAAGCACAATTTCTAAGAAACCTTTATTTGTTCAGAGAAATTGTGTTTTATCTTTCTTTTTTTTTTTTTTTTTTCAAATAAATTAAATAAAAAATTGGGTTTCAGTGGTTTAAGACCAGGTTTTAAAAGGTTTTGAAGGTTCATTGAGTGGTGTTTGTGGTCACCTCACCTGAACTTTTGAAAGTCGTCATCAGGCTTATTTATCAAATACAATATTTTATATTTCAATTAATTACATTTTCGACTGTTTTAACCTTTTGCAGTGGAACTGATCCAGAAAACACACCAATAGCGCCACAGAGGTTTGGCAAAGGTGGTTTCTTCTAGCGATGATTTACATATTTGGAGTGATGCATTTACAGGGTTTTAAGAATAGTTAGGGTCTTGCTGAAACTTGTGTCGCACTCACATAAACGTCAACCCCACAAGTTTGTTTGCCTCTTGGGTAACTAATTTTGGTCCCTGAGATAAGACTCCCTTTCCTGAGTATCAGTAGTGAACCAGTCCCCTTAACTGCCCATTTTCTACGGGCCCTTGGGTATGTATCTCCTCTCACTTTCAATAGTGACATGCGGTTTTCAGAGGATTTATTGTTTACAAAGAAAGAAGGTTTACAGTTTTACAGATAGTTTAGAAAGCAATCTCTAGAATTTTGTCCCTGCACTACACTACAAGTTACTGGGTTTTATCCCAGGTCATCAGGTTCAGGGCGAACCACCTCCTGTCCACTATATCCTCCTTGATGTGGTGATGGTTTGCTTTTGACTAAATCTTTCCGTTATGGCCCATAACAAACACAAGTTCAGCAAGAAGGGGCTTTACCCTGTGGTTATATGACATATAAGTAAACATCAGGTTGCTATGCAGCATATATGCAAATATTACCTTATTTCCAGCACATACTTGAGGCTTTACACCATTACTTCCACTTCACAGAGCATGTTACATTACATTAATGAAACTCCTAGTCACGAATACATGCAAGACTCAAACTTACATATCTGATTACACATAGGAGTATAATATATGAGCATTCAGTACTAGAATATGAAAACAGAAAATAACACATTATAACAGCACCTGAGCTCCACCAGGAGACAGCCTTCACGACAAGTCAAAGTAGTTATTTTTACTTTTCATTTGTCCGGTCTTGAGACTGCAGTGACTTTAATGTCCTGTCAGTTGGACCACAGGACATTAAATACGTTTGCACTCTTAACCAATCTTTGTACAAACTCAAATGAATCCCTAATCTTTCTTTACTTACTTTACTACGTTCTTTTGGTTTGATTAATCTCAAATGAGTTTCTTTTCCGGTTAATAATTTATGCCCCACTAAACTTTGAAGATATCTTTAAGAGTGCAATAAATAAGGAAACTATAAATACGCTATTCTTGCCAATCGACAAACCATTTAGCAGTGATAATCTTTATTTATTCATGAGTAGCAGCTCCTGTCATATGGTGCTATTTTGAGGGGAGAGACTATTTTGTTAACTGCTATGGCAACAGTCCTAACTTCCATCATTCTGAAACCCATGGATACCAGGATCTGCCATTGGGGGGGGAGGGAGGGGGGTCTGGGCCTTGCTAGCCAACAGCTTGTAAATCTTAAATGAAAATTAATTTTTGCCTGGCCTGCCCAACCCTCTTATTTTCTATTGATCTAAACTAGCTTTCTTCTCCCCTCTATCACCCAGTGCGCAGTTGCACCAAACCAGTGGGTGTTGTAGCATTTCTTCTGCTTCTCTTGGTCTCCTCAGCAGGACTCCCCATCTTTTGCCTTCTCCGCTGAATACGTAATCAACTCATTTACTTGTTGTGAACCAGTGCCTCATTCCAGGTGCGCTGTGCAACGGCGAACATCTTTTTTAGTCACTCTATGGCATCGGGAAGTTTTGTGGAAAAGTCTAGTCTCCCGCTCTGTCAGCCATAATTGCTTCCCATGAATGGGGTGAATTTTGGGACACCCTTTTAAACTAAATGTGATTGGACCTATCTGAGCACATAAATGAATTAGGCCTCCCTCTCACAGCTCATTGTTCTTGGGAATGAGTTGTCACCTTTTGTCAAGTGAAGCCCACGTCCTGACAACCACATGTAAAGTTTAATTTGCCCGCGATCCCAAGGTAGATCCCAAATTGAAAATACTAATGAAGTAGCCGAATCACATATGGGATAATAGAGAAGGGAAGGTGTTTGTTGCTGTTTGAAATGCTAATTGATTACCTCCACTTTGGTGTGATTATGGTGGAAATGAATTCTTGCTTCTCCGTCCATGAAAAGGTGGTGTCATGCAGTATAATGCCACCAGAAGATCCAAGGGTGGGAACTCAAGTATCCAAAGATTAGATTAGGTTAGGTGTCGTTATTTGTACCTGTGGGTAAATTGTATGTTTCAACTAACTAACAATAAGCTTGAAAGCATAATCCAGTTCACGTTTACTATGGTACATACTTTCTATATAATGATTTAAATGTGCATTATCTAACTTTTCTAGTGAAGGGGCCAGTCTGTCTTGGAGATGGGTGAGTTTATTATTGTCTTGTCTTTTCTTCACAATATGGCATTAAAGCGGGCATATTATGCAAAATCGACTTTTTGGAGCTTTCTACAATGTTATAACAGTTTTCCCTCATCAAAACATGCCTGAAGTGGTTTTAAATGTCATCCGTGCATGTCTGAGTAATCTAGCGATCTCTCCCAGGCCCTTTTTGAACCCTCCTTAGAGTTAGAGGTACATTTCTGTCCAGTGCTCAGCCCTCAAGGCTACGTAAATATTGAAAGGCATGATTCAAAACAATGCACTACAACTTCACAAACCTGGTGCGATGTCAAAAAAAAAGAAAAAAATCTGTAATTTAATAAATGCAAGATCAGTTTAATGCAATTCTGTCAAACATTCAAGGCAAAGCATCAACATCTCCAGGGAGACAAGCAGGTGGCAGACCCTTTACACGAAAAGTTACATAGTGCACCTTTAGTATGGCCCAACCCTGCTTAGCTTCTGAGGTAATATTTGGCATTCTTAAGGTAGTATAGACGTAACCTGTAATATTCATTATTTATTCAAGTCCTATGTTGTGCGTCATGTTTATTCAACTGTAATCGAGAACATTGCAGCTTTGTTCTGAGTGCCAGCGTTGTTTATGTGTGCACTTTTTGTTTCTAGGACGAGACTCGGGTGAAGGTAACAGTGTTGGAAATCCTCCCCGTGGACCACAAAGAGTACAGCCGCAGACTCATCAGAAACATCCACAAAATGTCCGCCTCGACTTGACCCCCCTCAGAGAAACAGGGGTGAATCAGAGCTGGTCGTGTGATTCTGGTCCAGTTCTTTCTATCTGAGAACGCAACAGCAGCTAGAGGCCGAGAGTGTGATTCATCAAAGAAAATGACAGCCAAACAAGAGACTGGTATTTACTGTTCATTTGTGTTCACTGACCATCTGTGGCACACTTGCTCGGTGGAAATGACTTATTTGAAGCTTAAAGTGGGTCATTGCCAAGACATAGATGTACATAACAGAAGTTGCACTAGATTTTGTTGTACACAGATTTTAATCTTTTACCACTGTTGTTTTAAAGCATTTCTCGTCTTAAGTTAATGAACAGCAAATAACAAAAAAACTGTTAAAGGACTTTCTGAACACTCAAATTGAGATATTCAGAATACAAGTGCAGTGTGCATAGAGTTGTCACTATTTTATTTGTAGTCTTGCTAGAGTTGCTTATTTTTGTGGATTTTGATAATTATGTTTAAAGATTGTTAGAACAATTATTTAACAGTGTGAGCATGTTTGAAGTGTTTTGGGCCTCTTAAAATATGTCATTAAAGGAGGCTTTCGCTTATTTTGTCTTTTTTAAACTTATTACTTTATAAGACATAAAAAACACACTTTATACTAGACTCATAATAGACTTGGTAAAGCGAGAACATAGACTTAATTCACTATTAACATGTTTATTAAGAATGATTCAGGTTTAGCTACAATTATTTGAATACCCTAATCCTAACTCTTAAGCCTTAACTGAGTAGTTACTTGGCCTGAAGCTTTCTTAATTCTTAAGTTTTTGTCATAGACTGTATAAAGAAGTGGACTAAGTGAGTGTGACGTCACCCATAGCGTTCAGCTCCAGTCAAATGTAGCTCATCGAGTCTAGCGGTTATAGGTCGAGTTTGGATCCAAGCTCCATATTTGGAATTCTGATCGTGAGCATTATAGCAACCAAAGAGCCAATCTGGAGCGATGCTGTTGAAGGTAACGCCCCTTCCCACCCGCACCACTGGTTTAGCAGGGAGTGGGTGCTTAGCGACGCTGTCAATCAAACCTGTTGCTAACTCTAGCGGGAGTGACCTCTGGGAAAGAAGGCGCCTTTTTCGCCTGTTATTAATGTTCATATCTTGATTTACAGACACAATAGCGAAGTAAAAACACCAGGATCATGCAGAGCAGGTTAATATGAATATTTTAAGACCAAAATGACGAGCCTGACAGTTACAGAGAGAGGGGCGACAATTTTTCAATGTAAAGTGAACTGGACCAAAATCGATGGAGCTGGAAGCGCATCTTTTCTCGCTTTCGGAACACGGCGGCGAGGTGTAGTTATTATCAAGTGGTAAATGTATTAAACTCCACCCTGGACTCACAAGAAGTTGGTCTGAAGTGCTGGTTGTCGCTGTCCGTGGTTCTGAAAACCTGAGATCCTGATTTTTAGACAATTTGATATACCAAGAAATGAATACTGTCCTCAAATTATCCTTAAAAGTTTTGTGCAAATGCTGATGGATGTGGCCAAGTTTGACACCAATTTGTGATAATTGTGAAGACTTGGATGTTTAATTGGGGTGTTCTTGGTCTGCTGTGGACAAAATCTTAACAAAAGTTTTTCAAAGGACATGGTGAACCGGACACACAGAAAGTTGGTGACTTGCTGCAGAATGAATAAATTAATAATCAATGTAGAATTAATTATACGCTAATGCTAGTTCTGAGATATATTATTCAAATAGACACTTAACCTAAACCTTACCTTAAAATCCCAAATTTCCCCTTTGTCCAGAGCAAGGAGCGACTGCAGTGCTGTAGTCAGAAAGCATTTTTTAGATTGATGAGATAAACAGAACGGAAGGTCTTGATCGATGCATTTAAAGGCACCTAATTTTTTTTTTTATAGCTCTTAAATGTGAAAAACAGAAGTCGTTCATTTCAAACTGTTTGCAAAGATTTAACTTATTCCTCATTTTCTTTACACATTCCTAGCATCCTAATTATTCACAGTGATGAGAGCTTTTCACAACTTTCACAGGCCAGAGCGGAGAATTGCTGTCACACCACTGCTAACAACAATTAGCATGCTAATAGCACACCAGCGCTACTTCCCGTTCCATGGCTGTTAAAATTGCTTTATAATTAGCATCTCTTTTTCAAGGGGGTCCTTGAGAAAGAGATGCTAATTAAAAAGCAGTCTCATTTTGATCCCAGGAGTTGCTATTACATGTATTGGGGGAAAACAAATGTTACTTTAGTATGTGAAAAAAAAAACAATAAACTGGTACCACCCTTTAAGCGACTCACAAAGTGGTATATTCCGGATTTGGCTCGGATGCTGGTGTTTGGCTGAAGGGCATGACACTGTTCCCGTTGGCAGCTGCTCCGCTCAGCACCCACACCCATTCCAGAGCCACAGGACGTCCCGACACGCGCAGCACCTTTGGGAGATTAGCTCAAACACACTGCTCTGCTCGAGTCGCTGTCACCTTTCTCTCAACTTTTTAATATCTTGCTCAAAAGGTCGTGTCTCATCTCTCACTTAAAATGAGCACACATTTGACACATGTTTTAATACTGGTTTTATAAAGTCAAATAGCAGAGGTAGGCTCCTAATATACGCAAGTCACTTTTAGCTAATTCCCATGGCCTTTCATTTTTAAGTTTATTAAAGATGCATCACGTAACTTTCCTGTAAGTTTCAACTGCTTGTCTCAATGGAAATGTTACTGGCCGTCCACCTGAAGTTACACAGAGCACCAATTTTTGCAAATACCAGTAATTAATGTTTTTGTTTACACATTTTCTCTCTCAGTACTTTTTCCTTCCACTCAATTAACGTTATTTTTGAAGTAACATTACCTTTTAGAGATACTATTTTGGTAATTCTGTCACCCCTGGCTCTCAGTCAAGGACATTCAATAAAAGAATGTAAAATGGAATTGCCACATACTGCTTTAAATCTCTCTGTTAGATGAACTATTTGCACAAGAAAATTGCTTCAACTTTCTCCAAGGTCGTCTGTTTTAAACCATGTCAATTTCAAAATCATACTCCATGATAAGAAGATTAAACCGTTTCTACATGAAGATTATTTTAATTCAGACATGACCAGGTGCAGTCGGTTCATAAAATGCAAAAAGAACAGGGACATCCCAAAGTCATATTAGTTTAATTCGCCTTTGATTGAGAGGTGTCAATCCACAGCCCCGGGCCACTGCGAGACATTCGAGGACAGTGGGAAAGATTATAAGAAACACATTTTTAATAATATCCGCCGAGAACTTTATCAGAGCCGCTGCTAAAGCCGTCATATCTTCTTTGAGGGAACAGGGGGGCTTTTGCGTTGGTATCTGTTCAAAAGTGTGTGCGCTACAAGGACGACAAATGGAGATGAGCGGTGTTAAGGCTGAGGTCGCAGCCCTGATCACAGCCAATCTGAGGCTCTCTTATCTCACAGCAAAGGCCTGGACGTGTGTGTAGGTCTGTATGTAGGTGTGTGCGGGTAGGAGCCAGGACCCGGTTGCATAATCCACATCAAAGAATAAATACGTTTCTAGGCAATAAAACTATAAATAAAAGATTAATATTGTGCAAAACATGTCTCTTTTTAATTTGTCATTTTGACTTTGTTACTTAATTGCACATTTTGGACTTTTGGCCTAAATATTATACAAATAAGGTTATTTATTTTTAACTTGGCCTTATTTGGTAAATGGTAAGATTTTTATATAGCACTTTTCCACCTTCAAGGCAAAGTGCTTTACATGAACGAACCACTCACCCACTCACCCACACATTCATACGCAGGCTACGTACACACATAAACACTGTGTGTGTATGTGTGCGTGTGTGTGTGTGTATGTATGTATATATGTTTGTATGTATGGTGTATGTATGTGTGTTTGCATGTGTGTATGTATTTGTGTGTGTATGTATGTGTGTATGCATGTATGTATGTATATATGTATGCGTGTATTTATGTATGTGTGTGTGTGTGTGTGTGTGTGTGAGGGACATGAAGCCAGGCCAAAGGTGCGTCTGAATGAACAGAATGCCCAGTGTGTCATACGTGGCCCTGAACTGTCAGAGGTGTTACCCAGGTGCAGCACAAGGTTTTATACTGTACAGCCTCTGATTTCACTGATTTCAATTCTCCAATCTTGTCTTCTGTGGTTGAACATCCAAGTGTTTGGACATGAGTACAAGGTTAAAACCAAATGTTGTTGACCTAAAAAAAAGTAAAGTTTGTCGCACTCACACACAAAAATCATTAAATTATCCTTTACTAGCGACTGATGAAAACCATTAATAAAATGTGCTGTATAAATAAGGTGGGTGTGGATTTTTGTCTCTAAAAGCTCAAGCCTTTGTGGTGGTCTAAAACTATTACTACACGACAATAAGCCACAGCAGTATCAGTCCAGGGTGCACTTTCCTCATTACACCAAACACACGGCTGCAATTAGTTTTCTGTCAGTTCTGAGACACAACTACACTGTTGTTTTTACACAGCATGGTGTACCAATCCACACAGGAGACTGAAACCACTCCAAAAATCAAACTCGATTTAAAAAATGACTGCTTTGGGGATATTAATACTAAAGCTTAAAACGCATATAGTTATGGTACTTAGTGCAATTACTGCTAACTTTTGATGACCTTTACCAACATCAAACTTGTGGGTACTTTGAAGAAATCGGATGAGTTAGAACGAAACCTTCATGTACTTTTTTGAGGGTTAACGGTTCACTTTATAATCACATCTCCCATGTTTAAGATAATAAATAAATAAAGCCATATAAGTATTGCAATAAATAATCAAAACTACAGAAATGAAATGTAAAACAATAAAACAAGACAGTACAATAACATAAATAAAAATAATTAGAGAGGTTGATCAGTTTGGGTGAGATGAGAAATATTTTTTGTATTTTATATTTGTAACATGGTCACATTTTTATATAGTGCTTTTCCACCTTCAAAGCACTCAAAGCGGTTTACATTAAGGAACGACTTACCCATTCATACAAGAGTGTACGCAGACACTGAGGGCAAGGTGGGTTAAGTGTCTTGCCCAAGGACATAACAACACACGCACACCCACACGCAATCTTAAAAATCTTTTCTAAAATAAACAGGGAGCCAGTGCAAAAACGCTAAAATATTGTGTTTTTTTAGTTCATGCTTTATAAACTTTGTTATGGACTATTCATTACTTATGTTCATGATGTAGCGATAAATACCATCTTAATAACTGGTAAATAAACACAGCAATAGTCACTGGATTATATCTGTGCTTTATTTTGCTCTACCTTGCCACTGGGTGAAGCAGTGCTGGTCGCTGTCCATGGTGCTGAAACACAATACCCAACGCAAAACCTAAAGGCGGAACAAAGGGAGAGCAAAAATGTATCAAACTGACTGAATAAATTTGATATAAAAATGTAGAGGGGCTTGCATACCACCTCAATGAGTCCGTGTACCATCGTTTGAGAAACACTGGCATAAGCATTCTTTGTTTTTCCTATAAGCAGAAGATTCAGTGTTTATCCCTCCATGCAATACACAACTGAATGGTTAGAAACCCTCAACATGATCTTTGAGAGCTGATGACCTCTGACCCCAAAGTTCTCTGGCGCACTAGCGAAGATGGTTCTTACAATGTGTTTGTGGGTGGAACTGCACCACCACAGAGGTCATGTGTAGACTATTATGTGGCTCATTTACCATTCACAAACATACTGTCATCTCAGCCTTTAAACAAGAATAGTGATAGGATCTTACATCCGCCACAACCATTTTGACAAAAGTTACAACTATTTTTGCCTTTTCCATTTAAAACAAATCATTTTCATTTTAGTTTTTGGACAGTACAATGAATAGCTAAAATGGGGTTAAAGCATCCAGCTGGTTTTCACAGCCGGAGACATGACCAAACCCCTTGGCCATCCTGCTGCACAAATGATTAGTATTTTTTACCTGATACAAGAACACAATCGTGCACCAGATGAAGATATAGTGCTTTCAGCGGTTAGTTAAGAATGATCTGTTATCTAAGAACTAAAGTGCATGAATCTAAACTGCTCCTATAGAGAACATAAAGGTGGCCTATCAGATGTTCTCTGGTTATATAAGGTTAAAACCCATCTTTAGTCTCTGATGTTCAGAGATAGACTGTACTGTTAAAGTGGCACTTTACACCCTCTGATTTTCTGCATCTCCAGCTCAGAACCTGACAACATGTTCAATATATAACATACTGTACCTTACTCCTATAGCCACTTTTTATGGTTTTGCAGGAGTTATTTGGATATTTTGTTAAATACTTAAAATAATTAACACAAGGTTATTGTCAAAACAATCTAGAATTTAGTAGCAGTTGCTGATGTAAATGAAAAATGAATAAGTTCATATTGTAATGATACATTATCCGAGGCAAGTGTTTTCAGGTCCTTTACTTCATACTGGATAATGGTTCGGATTATTCAGATTACCATGAAATAAAGTAGAATGACAAACGTGCCTTGATCACATTTTTATATAGCACTTTCCCACCTTCAAGGCACTCAAAGCTCTTTACATCAAGGAACCACTCACCAATTCACGCACACATTCATATACCAGTGTTGTCTTGCCCAAGGGCACAATGACAGTATGCAGCTGTGGGAGCTGGAATCACATTGCCAACCTGTGGGTCAGTGGATCTGACTGCTTTACCGATGATGTTTTTTTTATATTGAGAGCGGGATTCGAACCACCAACCAGTAGACTCTACCAACTGAGCTACTGTCGCCCCTTCACAAGGCTTATATCATCCTATTACCGACTATTACTGTGCTCTGGTTCTGATTCTGGTTGGTTAATTGGCAAACCCCAATGGACACCACTGATCACAGACACTGTGGGAGTCACTGCTGCTCCACTGTGGCACCTGTTGTTCCCAGTGGTCTCCCATCCGAGTACTAACCAGGCCCGGCTTTGTTTAGCGTCTGAGATCAAGATCGTGCACTGACAGGGATGGCCGCTGTGCCGTGTAGAGTGCTACTAAAATACATATGATTTGATTGTGAATGTGTGAAGTGCTGTATAAGATATGCATTATTATACAGACCGTGCTTTTGTGCATAGCTTGAAAAAAAAAATGGAGAAGCCTTTGACATGGAAGGGCATCTGATATAAAAATGCACTCATTATTACCACAGCAGATCCTTCCACCATTCCACAGGATCATACCATACAGATCTGACCTTGAGCCCGACAGTAGTCATTCATATGTCTTGTTTTAGCTGCCAAACATTAAACTCTTCTGTGGTCCACTGCTCTCTCTCTTCCTCCCTCTCTCATCCCTCCCTCCCTCTCTCATCCCTCCCTCCCTCTCTCACCTGTCTGCTGTTGCTGGAGATGTTCCCTTTGAAGTGTGCGCTCTTGTACTCCACATGTGTCTGTAGACAGCTCCGACAGTTTGTGGAGACTTATGGACTCATGAAGAGTCTCAGAGGGGTGTTTAGACCTGAACGTGGTCTGCTGCTGCTGGGGTATGTGCTGTGTACGAGCGCATTTCCACACACGTCCACCGGGAGCAGCGCAGGTGTTCTGGCTCGTCGTCACGCAGTGGGGGGCTCTACTCTGGGGCAGTAGCATTTGTTACATCTTATAAATAATGCGTAAGCAGCAAAAGGCAACAAGAAAGTAACCAACTGTTACCAAATGTATTTTCTTTTTTCTCAAATGTTATATCTGTTCAGAGTCCAGAACAACGTGTGCTGGAGCTTTAGTCGGATTCAAGGACTATGATATTTAATGGGCCGGTGTCCAAAGTAAACTGTCCAAATTTGCTTAATAATTCTGTCAAAAAAGTTCAAATTGACACTCCAAAATTCAATTCAATTTTATTTATATTTATTTATTTACGGTCTGACAGGCAGAGGGCGCTGTTCCATAGTCTGGGCACTGCCACAGAAACGGCTCTGTCACCTCTGGGCTTGAGCCTGGCTTTGGGCACAGCAGCAGGAGCTGGTCAGCTGACCTCAGGGCTCTGGGTGGAGTATAGGGCTGCAGTAACTCCCCCAAATAAAGACCCATAAAGTGCAGACATTTAAACACAATCAATAACATTTTGAATTGTACCTGATATGAAATGACTGCAGGCTGCACACACAGCATAGACGTGATGTGCTCTTGTTTTTGTCAGCAGACGAGCTGCAGTGTTCTGGACATTCTGTAAGTGCTGCAGGGAGCCCTGGTCCAGATCCACAGACAAAGAATTACAATAATCCAAACGCAACGTTACAAATGTGTGGATTGCTTTTTCAAAATCCACCTGTGGAAGGTGGGGCTTTACTTTAGTAATGAGCCTCAAGAAAGAAGCTGAAGTGGGTCTCTCAGTAGTAACAACAATTTCAGGATGCAGCCGCAAGACCATGTTTATACGAAGCAAAATGGTTCTCACATATCAATATTCCAGTGTGTGTGGCCTACAAATAAATAAATAAATAAACAAACAAACAAACAAATAAATAAATACATACATACACACACACACACATACAGACATACACACACACACACATACAGACATACACACACACACACATACAGACATACACACACACACACATACAGACATACACACACACACACATACAGACATACACACACACACACATACAGACATACACACACACACACATACAGACATACACACACACACACATACAGACATACACACACACACACATACAGACATACACACACACACACATACAGACATACACACACACACACATACAGACATACACACACACACACATACAGACATACACACACACACACATACAGACATACACACACACACACATACAGACATACACACACACACACATACAGACATACACACACACACACATACAGACATACACACACACACACATACACAGACACACACACACACACACAGAGTGGAGGAGCGCGTGAAGAAGCGGAAATGGAGCTGTTTGAGGGAGAAAAGAGCGCGTGTACGCGGTGGTTCCCGGTTGTGTTTGTGAACGTGTTTGTTTGACGGACCAGAAGTGACAACTGCTAAGAATGATCTGATGAATGTACGTTGAAATCAATAGATCTCGCCTACAGCATATCCCGTGATGCTTCATAAAGATCGTGTTTGTGTGATCCTTAAGCCTTGAATCTGCATGACACAAGAGTCAGACCTTTGGCCACGCGGCTCTTCTGAACACGTGGAGGCGTGAACTGCAGTGTGCGCGCGTAACCTTCATGCGAGAGTACAGCATGAATATGAGCACACAATGAGCCGCCCATAGCCTTCACACGTCTTACATACAATACAATATATGTAACACATGTCTTGAGTATGTCAAAGCGAGTGGGCGGACATCCTGAGGACATTTGAAAAAAAAAACCAAAACACTTGGAAACATAGTATTTCTGTTCAATATTCTTAGATTAATCCCAGCAAAATGAATTCATTATCAGTAATTGTGTTCATGATTATACAAAGATTAGGTTTCAACTGTATTATTTTTGCAATGGAAATTTTTATATTAAAAGTATTTTTTATGTTTTCCAAGTCTTGGGTTATTCAGCCATTTACATTTTTATTTTAGCACATTGTAGCATTCAGGTGTAAGAAAACACTCCAAATCTTTTGTGGTTGTTTATTTTCTGAACACAAGAGCTACTGTAGACCGTAACCCAAACGCCAAAACAAGACCAAAACAACAGCAGTCTCAACGCACTAGAACCGGTCTCCAAAACTGACCTTTGACCTTGTCGGCATAGCAACCAAGTGTCACATACAAAAGCAGTTACATTAACAAAAACACAGAAACAGTTACGAGAACAACAAAATGTGTCAACTCTGCACTAAACGCAATACCTGATTTTATACAACAAGTACATCAATGGCGTCTAGTTGGTAACTTTGTCTATTCATAAGCACATTTCTTTTAGACGGTTGGTGCAGAATAGGCTTTGTGCATTTTTGTGTTTTGTATTTATAGCTCAAGATTTTGGTGGTATTACAGCTAAACTGAAGACTTTGGCACAGGGGGTAGTGGACCTTTTTCCAACCTTCATGTGGCCTCTGATGCCTGAGGCTGCCTTTCGCATAAACATAGAACTAACTTAGTGTTTCTTTTGCCCTGCAGCTTTTATATTGTGCTTTTACATCCATCCTCATTCCAATCTTTTTGTAGCATCAACCCCAACAATAAAACCTCATCGAAATCAGTTTTATCTTTCGCAGTTTGCTTCTCCTCCTCTCGTCTTCTGTCTCCCTCTTTCCTTTCTCTCACTCTCTCTCTATCTGTCGCCTTTCTCTGTGTCTTTTCTTCTAGTTGTTCTGGCCACGGGGCATTC
>KN485635.1:38469-61849 GCA_000787095.1 Periophthalmodon schlosseri | reverse complement strand
CTGTTCTCTTCTCCTCGCCTCCTCTCTCAGAGCCAGAGGCCATGCCAGCACCAAGGCCAGACAACTGCAGCCTCACTTGTGCATGAGAAGAACGCTTCACAAAGGGACGTTTAAATACTCTTTATTACTGTCCAGTGTGGAGGACATACCGTGATATACGCTGAGCTGGTGTACATCTTTTGAATCATAGTTGTAGTAAAAAAAAAAAAAAAAAGAAGAAATCCATTGATTATTCCGTCTTTAGCTAACATTAGTTTTGTATTTCCCTGTACGTTCAGTGGGACTGGTTAAATAAATAGTGTATCTAATGAATGGATTATGGAATTAAAAGCAGCTCCAGGAGAATGTTCCAGCGCCACAGACTTAAGTCGCACAGAGCGTCACCACATCGCATTAGATCCAGACTGCCTCCACATTCAAAATAGCTTTATTTACAACACTGAGGTTTACGACAACCCTGTGTCCAAATCACTGCCACCCCAAAGCTCTGATAACACGGCTCTGGAGTGGAGTTTGTCTTTTTGTTGATCTGATGCAATTCATCGATTATTGACGTTTTTGTCAACTGTCTGTGTAATCCCTCAGTCGTCCAGGTCTGATCCATAGTAAAAGAAAAATTCGAATCTGTCAAATGGACAAAAAGTTGTAAGAGTGAAGATGTTTCGCTGCTCATCCAAGCCGCTTCTTCAGGTCTGGTCAGATTGCTGTGGACACTGCCCTATATCTATCTGAAGGGAGGAGCTCACTACACTGAGACTAACACACCTATTGTTTACAGTTTCTGCTTGTTAGCCAGGTCTAGCTTAGTGTAGCTCATTTAAACTGGACCTACTGTAAACAATAGGTGTGACCAGACTGAAGAAGCAGCTTGGATGAGCAGCGAAACGTCTTCACTCATGCAACTTTTTGTCCAGTTGACAGATTTCAATTTTTCTTTTTGTCAGTTAATTTAGTGATCAAATTTAACTGGTCTATACCCTGACCCCAAACGAGCCATGTGCTGAGAGCTGTGATGCGAGTACACTCACAATACACAGTACAATCACAGTGTCCTCAAGCAGCGTGGCTCATCTGGGTCAAATTGGGTAAGACTCATTCATAGACAAAATCTTAATCACTTAATGATTCCTGGTTTCCTGTCTATGGCTTTAAGAGAAGCAGGAGAACTCTATTTCAGTGGTGGAAGAAGTACTCCATTTTGTTACTTAAGTAAAAGTACTGATATCCCAGGAAAAAATACTCAAGTAAAAGTATCACATGAAAATATCTACTTAAGTAAAAGTATAAAAGTACTAAATTAAAAATCTACTTAAAGAGTTAAACGGAAAAGTGTGTCAGGCAGAGTTTGGGATCTAATAAAGCCTCAGATGATTGATTTTGTTCAACAGAAACAACTGAATCGATCGCTTTTTCCCCCAACAGTTTTTATTTGTATAATTTTGTTTCCACAAACTACGAACGTGTTAAAAATAAACCCTCAGCCTTTTCAGCAGGTCCCGGACAATAATAAAAAAACACTTTTACTTTTCAGTCCTGTTCAAAAATGTAGTGGAGCAGGAAGGACAGATACCTGCTCTCGAATGTAATGAAGTAAAAATAAAAAGAACAGAACAGAACTTTACTACTTTTACTTTGTTATGTTTCACCACTGCTCTATTCACCGGCCCCTAGAACATAAATAAAATACTGTGTTCAAGCATTTTGCTAAACTCTGCAGACTGGGAGGCAGATGAATTTCTGTGGTGACTCCAGTAAAGAGAAAACTGTATTATTTGTGTTTGCATTATATTTGCTTTTGTTATTTAGTTCATATTACAATTTATATCTTTGCATCTATTTTATTCTTGACACTTTTTTTGTATGTTTTATTATTATTTTTCCATTTTATTGCACTAAACCTCTAAAGTTCCTTGAGGTAATTAATCTTATTCTAACTGTGATATTGTTGGTAAAGCCCATGGTACAGGCAGGTGGCTCTGCGTCTGTGTTTTTAGGACAGGTTTTTACGTGTTTATGTGGTGAGTCTGACTTTTGGATGCCTCTCTGCTGGGGGCGTGTGGCAGTTTGAAGTGTAGAGACACGCGTGAGATTTGTCCCGATGTGGCAGGGACAGCTCCCGTCACTCAGCATCCGTCACTCCTGTCGGCCTTTATGTAAAACACAGGATCTGTAGAACGATCTGTGCCTGTTCTAGAACTATCACTGCCATCAAACTATAGCGACAATAGTTTATGTGCTCAGGTAACAACGGTGGCCCAGTTGGTAGAGTGTTCTTCCTCTGATCTGAAGGTCAGCAGGTCAAATCCAAGACACTTGTCTGTGTGTGAATGGGTGAATGGTTCCTGGATGCTTTGCCTTGAAGGTGCTTTGAAGTACTTTATTAATGTTTAACCACTCAGATACACTTTTTGTGGTTAATATGTCAAGGTTTAACCCATATGGAGTCCGTCGACCTTCTCCCAGTTCACAAGTAGGAATTACCATTTCGAGCAGTGTTCCAGGACATTTTTTCAACTCTGAAGGTGGCGAAAATCCCAGTTACCAGTTGCCTGGAATGTACCACTAGTCCTGTTTCTGTTGAATTTGGTATATTTTGGCAGAATATTTTCCACCAGTTTTCTAGTTTAATTATAGTTTTATTTTAAGTTTCAAATCTTTTTAATAGTCTAACAAATAAATTTTTTCAACATTGTAATGTTCTGCCTGGATGTGATGATGAGAAATCATAGTTAGGTTGTATTCTGCTTATAGAAGGAGACAGTTGGACCAGGTTCAGAGACTGGTCCAAAGAGGAGAGTGGCGGTGATGTGTGGGAGGTGTGTGTGGCTCTTCATTAAAGCTCTGGAGTTAGATAATATGGAAATGTGAGACATCTTTGTGATGACAAATCACATCCGGTGTTAGAAAACAACAACGCCACTTTATTTAAAGGACAAACAGGAGGCACGTGTGAGCCAAGTGACTCACGTCTGCATGGATTTAGTTCTTCACAGAAGGAAATTAGCCCAATATAGATAGATGATGAAACGTTTTTTAAAAAGAACAGAGGCGAGGAAAAGTTTGAGACATTGTGGGATAAAAATATTACAAGTTTTCCTGCCAGGACACAGGAAGTTTGAAAATCAGATGTCTTCACAACCCACAGAGCAAACAGGAAAACTGTTTTTGGGGACCCTTGACCTGTACCTGTAATATATAATATATATCCTGTATGTTGCTGTTTGAGGACTGAAATGTTCACTTCCCTAAACAGCTGTCACGATAAAGACATCATTTGTGTTACTCACTTCACCTCCTCAGTGTTTTAATGTTTGCTTGATATGAAGCAAAAGTATTCCCCACTATTTAACTCCACACTGTGACATTATTCTTTTGTGTATGGTTGTATTAATAGAGACTTGGTGACAGTGATTTTGCACACCGCCCTAGACACCTCTCACCTCCGTGTGTAGATCTGGGCTCGTCTCCACCTGTGCTCACCTGTCCATGTCCTTTTAATAATCCCCTGCCTGCCTCTCCAGCAACACCTCGTTCACCTTGTTACTTTCTCTGTATAAATATAGTTGACAAGTCCCCCTGTGGCTTTTGTCAACCTGTCCACGTTGTCAAAATCCTCCCACCTGTTGTACCTGTTGTGTGTCAGATGCACGTTCTCGGCTGGGGTCCTGCTCTTGTCTTTCTGTCTCATGATTGGATTTCAACATTGGAATCTCAGAGTGAAGAAAGTCAACATCTCTCTAAATGCTTTTAGAGAGTGGAGGAAAGGTGACATGACAGCCGTGCAAAACATCACGGCAAAGGAGGATTTCAAAACGCAATTTTGAATGTTTTTCACTTTGGTTCAGAAGCACACACAAAACAGCTTCTTTGGACTGACGCTTTTTCAGAATGTGAAATTTGAGATGAGTAAATAAAATCTTTCCCCTATAGTCAAATATTTTCTCAAGTCTTATGTAGTAAGAAATGTTTAGTTTGAGTGTTATGATTATTGTTATTATTTTATGATTGTTCACAAAAGTGTCTGTTAGATCAGTGAAAGTGACAGTATTACGTAATATTATAAGTTTTAATCTTAAAATCCCTATAGTTTGTTAGGTTGTCATTATTAAAAAAAAAAAAAAAAACATGTGCTCCTACAGTGGGCTGAAGCTTTGCCCTTCATACACTTCTGATCTGCCAGGAGCAGAATTCATTTGTTTGTTTTTTTTTAATCTGCATGATGAGAAAGTCTTACTGGAATAATTAAACATATTACTGTGATCCCTGGTGGAGAGACTCATGGTGCGTTCACACCGGGGCGTCGGGGGCGTCGAGTTTACGTGCAAAGTCTATGGTGGACGCGCGTCCTGGCTGCCCTGCGTTTTTGCGGCGCGTTTTCAGCGTCAGAGCGGCGCAAATCTGGCGTTGACGCAGCGCGTCTTGAGCGTTCAGGATTTGAAAAAGCTGAACTTTTTGGCGTTCGACGCGCAGCGTCAACCAATCAGAGACTACGCTACAGTGACGCAGAGATGTCGTTATTCGGACCTGAAGCCACAAACGCCGGTAGAAAATGGAGGACAGTCTTGTCACTGTTTGCCAGCACCCACTACTTTATGATGAGACCGGGACAAGAAGGACCTTGCCTGGAGGATGGTCAGTGAGGAGATAGGCGTGTCTGGTAAGTTATCACAACTTTGGAGCCGTAAAATATTTGCCCGCCTTTAGGCTAGCAGGTGCTAGCATAATTAATTTACAGTTACCGCTTGTTTGTAGCTAATGAGTTTATGTATTTATTCAGTGGAGCTGGTCTGCCATCGTTCACAAAAAGACCGGGAAAACACTCGCAGACCGCAACGGACACCCTGGACGCGCGTCAAAATGACTTGCGTCCAGGGCGTCCATGACGCGCGTCGGAGGCGTCTGCCCTCAAATGCAAAGGCTTCAAACTAGAGGCGTCCAACGCGTTCTTGACGCGCCGGTGTGAACGCACCATCAGACTTCAGCCTCTACTTTGAACCCTTTAGATTCACTCAACCCTTTGTTTCAGGTGATTAATTTAAAACCCATCACTGCACACTCTATGAAAAAATAGGTTGGTTATCTGTCAGAAGAGAACACTACTGTATAAAATGTTTAAGGGACTACTTGATAAACTGCCTGAATATCTTGTTTACTCTTTCACTCAGCCCTTTGTTTCATAACAGGTGATGAGTTAAACTGTGCACTGTGCTCTCTATGAGAAGAGAACAACACTGTATAAAATGTATTTATGGGACTACTTCATAGACTGCCTGAATATCTCACTTGCTTGTTGAACTTTGAACTTTTAATACAAGATTTCATGATAGTCTACTTCTAAAAACAGGCCGCACTAGAACTGAAATGGGAAAAACGCTTCTGGTTATTTTGCTTCCCAAAAATGGAATACATTTCAAGGAAATGCAAAGCTGGATACTTTGGTGCCACAGATGCACTTTAATAATCTGATGATAAACATTTATACTCACACCTGCTCCTGTTTTTAATGTTTTAAATGGACTTATGTAGTTATCTGTTTTGTTTGTTTTTTGTTTGTATTTTTCTGTATTTTAAACAGAGCTCCCGTGAAAAGGAGAGTCTGTGTGCGCTCATTGGGCTCTCCCTGTATAAATAAAGATAAACGAAAAATGAAATGAGTAAAATGAAGCTGTGAGCATAATGGTGGTTTATGGTTTGTGCTGGTTATAAATTATAATGGAGCTGTTGTTTTATAGGCTTGAGTTATGAGCGGTGACCTCATATTTAGACCCTGACATAAAACATAAAAGGCTGAACTCATTTGAATGAAGTCAGGTCCTTCCACGGGAGGTCACAAGCCACTGTACCCTTTATGTCAGTTCAAGTCTGTGAAAATGGGGCTGGGCAATTAATTGAATTGATTCTAATCAAATCAAGATTTAATCGTTTCAATCGTCAAACAATAAGCAGGAGGATTTTATTGGAGAGGTCTGCATCCAATCCTCTGAAGTTTAGAGAAGATATTTAGTGCCTACAAAGGAACCTAAAGAAAAGTCCAGTAGCACAGCTGTGATCTGTGGTAACCAGTCATACCACTGCTTTTAACTTTTAAATATGTCTGATTTCATTTAGTGAGATCAACTTCAAAGTAAATGTTACATTTGTACTAATGAAGTGATTGAGTATTTAACTTGTAATTGTCATTAAAGTTTGAAGCCCACCTGTGGACCCATCCTCCAAATGTCACAATGTTCGTCTGAGTCGTTGGTGTGTCGTCTTGGTAATGGGTCATGTAAGAGCATACGAGGAGTTCACAAGCTCTGTCTGGACTAAAGCCTCAATGTTGTCGCTGGTTTTGATTGGCCACTGTTGAGAGGGACTCATCAGCTTTATTGTAATATCAGGGGGCGGAGTCTTTTGAACACGTTATTCTCCTGAAAGCTGACACTTTTTTTCCCAAAAGTTCAGCTTTACCTTGCCCATTAATTTATCCATTAAACTTTCTGAATTCATTATGGCAATATTCTGTTGTGGTGTCCTTGAGCAAAATGAACCCACCTTGATGTACACTGCTGTATGGATATGTAAATGGTTTCTTGATGTAAAGAGCTTTTATTCCTCAGCAGATGTACTGTTGCAGTCCCGGGGTTTCATTTGTAAAACACTATGTGGAACTCTGACTAAAAGAGTACGTAGTAAGGAAACCCAAACTTCAGATATGTAGAAAAATATTTTATTTATTTATAAAACGCTCCATATGCTCCAGCAGGTCATTTCCTCCTCATAGGTCGCACCTGGAGCAGAAACCTGTGCATGTGATCCCGCCTCACATCACGCCCCCCGGACGCCTCCATTTCACCTTAAAAGGACAATGCAAAGAGAGTTCTGAATGAGATTTACTTAAACATGAGCCGATAATGAGTAGGTTTGATTGATACATGGGGGCAAAGAGGGAGGGGCTCAGGGGGAGACGCTGCAGCAGAGGAGGACACAGGAGCATGGAACTTTAGGGAAAAGTGAACTCTTCTTGTCCTGTCATTAAATATTTGAACAGTTTGGATCAAGTTGTTTCTAGAGGCGCTGGCTTTTAGTGCACAGACTGATCTGTGCTGTATGTGTCAGGACGACACCGTGTGTGTGTGTGTGTGTGTGTGTGTGTGTGTGTGTGTGTGTGTGAGGTGTGGGACAGCAGAGACGCACTGCCACGGGACGGGTAACTGTGTGTGTGTGTGTGTTTGTATATATATGTGTGTGTGTGTGTGTGTGTGAGGAGTGAGACAGTAGAGACACACAGCCATGGGCCGTGGGTGTGTGTGTGTCTGTGTATGTGTATGCGTGTGTTTGTGTGCGTGTGTATGTGTGTGTGTGTGTGTGTGTGGAGAGGCAGAGGATCCATGTACAGGGTGGGGGGCTTTGTTACTGGTCAGAGACACTGGTGCGTGGCTTTGTCAGTTGGACTCTTGCTTTATTAACTTTATGTCCAGCGATTATGGCACCAGCTTCTTCTTCTATAAAACAAAATGAGCCAGCACCTCTTTGTTCCCGTGCACGTGTGCACAGATGCCTTCTAAATGACAAAACATTAATTTTTCCCACAGACGGCAGTGATTCAGTGAGTACTATTACTTGATATTTCTTGGAAATATAAAGTAAAGGGATCTTTACTTTGAAACTCTGTACACAAGGTGCAGAATTAGGGGACGGGAGAGCACAGTCCCACTTTATGTTGGCTTTTTATAGATCCCAAAACTTAACATTTAGACTCCATTTTGTGTGTACAGACGCTTTATTAATGAGAACCCTGCTCTTTTCAAAGATTTGATTCTATTGGATCAGCTCCCAGTGAAGAGCTCTCTCATCCTTTAGCAAAACAATGAGTCTTTTCTCATGATTATTTTGTCACTAAAAACAAAAACACCAAGATGTGGCTGTTTATAATTTCTGTTTTTCTCATTTGTTCAGCTGGACTTTCTACTTGCTCTTTTCAGCTGCAGCATAAACCACACAGTGTTAAATATGAACTTATGGGCTATTACAGACATCTGTCACATGTAACAAACAGCCGGAGGCCCATTTTCGCCTTGGGCATCAAGTTACCCAGAGTGTCTGGTTGTCTTTCAGATTCAATACAAAAATACATTTCTTAGTTGTTCGCCTCAGATCCAACAGTAGTACATTTTAAAAATATATAATATGTTTTGTGTTGTCTTCATTTTTAAATAGGTAGAGAATTACATCTACAAACTAAATCATGAAATACAGTTCAGCAGAAGTTGTTTACAAGTTGTACATCAGTTTCACTTCCCAGACACAACAGACTGCACGCTACTTTAATTTTCCCCCATAATGCACTGAGAACGTGGGGTGTTGGACATAAAAGAGAATAATGGTGATTGTATATTGCATCTTATGGATAATTGTCATTATGTTAGCATGTGTTTTGTAATGATTTGTTTGGGAAATGTATCAGAGAGTCAGCAGATGTGGCGATGTTTCAGTCTGCTGCCTGGTGCGTAGCTGCTGCATGTGCCTCCAGCTGAGAGCTAAGTAGAGATGAGGCTAATTACCCAGTTTACACCACAAACACAATTACACTCTTATAGTGAGTGAGAAAGTGCACTACATAGGGATGTGACCCTGAGAAGAGGTGTCAGGACTCATTTAGGATCAGTCGTGAAGATGCCTAATTTAACTTGTGAAGTACCCAGACCTGAACAATGGGGTGTGACTGCGTCGTCATTCTAAAATATGACGATATGCACTGTGTAAGAGCTACGATGCGCAGTTCAATTCATTCAGATTATAAAACTTAATTTTATTTCTTTAACATTAGGAGGCACAAAAATGCCACTTTCCTTTGCTTGATCCTTTGGCCACAGCTGTTGCCAGTAACTTAAGATTTACGACGGACACTGCACGTGTTTCTATCGATAGCGGTAGCGAGCCTGCATATGTTTCTACACATGTGCATGCTTTTAGGCTTAATATATTGTACTCATTCCAAAGTTTAAATGTGGATTTCACCGGAATTATTGGTCCTATCAACATGAAATAAAAACAGTAGTGATCCTGGCCCCCTGCTCTGTCTGTTTTCAAAAAGATGGAAGAAATATGGGGAAAAAATCATGATTCTTTTTTCCCTATATCACCCAGCCCTACAATTTTTGTGACTGAAGTTGAAATAATTAACTTGAATTGTTTTTTTTTTTATTTTACATATCGTGGTGAATTGTGATGAATGTAATCACTACACCCCTGGACAACTGAGAAGACAATGGGAACTTTTTTTGCACTGGTATAAACGTGCCTGGATATAATTGCCTACTATTTGTATTCTAACTGGAGTTTGGCACAATTAAAACTGGCATTATGTACATAAAAATATCAACAGTGTGTATACATGGCCCTCCACAGTAATAAGTAATAAATAGTTACAAAATCCTTTTGTCCTATTGTCATACATGTTCTGTCCTTCAGGTCATAACATAAACTTATTTTATGACTGA
Source organism: Periophthalmodon schlosseri (assembly GCA_000787095.1). Taxonomy (NCBI): domain Eukaryota; kingdom Metazoa; phylum Chordata; class Actinopteri; order Gobiiformes; family Gobiidae; genus Periophthalmodon; species Periophthalmodon schlosseri. The sequence continues at coordinate 52,367 of KN485635.1, read as the reverse complement.
TCTGTAGTTGGTATCTTTACAGAGGGGGTAGTTTACTTCTGTGGCATATTAATTGCTAACACACAGCATATTTCGATCTCCATGTTACTTTTTATTGTTTTGAAAATGCTATATTTGCTGAAAATAAGGTGTTAACAAGTTACTAAGTTTCACCTTCGCGGTCTCCCTTCAGAGCGCTATCACGTTACAATCAGTGTGTGAAGTCTGTGAAGTCGTAGTGTATTGTTTTGTGTCATGCTTTGGTATATTCATAGAAAATTGTCGTGCTGGAGCATGAGTGACATAGGCTTGCAGGCTGAGCACTGAACAGACTCACACTGCTAACTACTGCTAACTGTAAGAAGGGTTCCAATAGATCGAATAGTGCCTGGGAGAGATTGCTAGATTATGCAAACATGCATGGATAACTTCTGGCATGTTTTTGACATGGCAGAAAGCTCCAAAAAGTAAATTTTGCTCAATACACCCTGTTTAAAAAACATAAAGTGACATAATCATGACTAAAAGACTAGACAAAACTAAAAAAGATCTAGCATTTCCTGTTGGCTTAAGTACAATACACTTCTATATGAAAAGTGTACGTTGATATTTCCTGCCATTCTTCACTATTGCACTATGGGGCTTCTAGTTTCCTTGCTCGGCAGAACAGTGCTGTCCTCAATTGTGACGCATTTCAGTATTTTTTCTGTATCTGTGATGACGCAGAATTGACAGCCAACCTTTATCATGTGTGAATAGGCCCACTCCATAACAGACCCACCCCTCATACATGGTACAGGCTGCAGTTGGTCTTCTTCCTGTTTGTGACGTGGAGGGGAACAGCGCTGTGTACGCCTCATAAATCTCTGTCCCACTGAGGCTGGCTAATCACACGCTCACCACATGTTCACAGCGATGCAGATTATCAGAGCGGGACAACAGTAAGAGGCCACAGCCCTGGACCCAAAACCCCACCAGACAGCTCTCAAACATCCATCCAACAGCCTCATTCTACTCATTCATGTGTGTGACAAAATGCCTTACACTGGGTCAGGTGTCTATTAACAGTTAGCAGCAGGTTTGCATTGTCAGACTGTTGGGGTTGTCACAATACTAACATTTCAAACTCAATTTCACTGCTTTTTAACACAAAATTGGAGTTGTTATTTAAAAGTCCTATATTACACAAAATTGAATTGTGAGTTTTAAGTCATGTTATAATGTCGTTACTTCCTTAAAAACATAACTGGAGTTCTGTTTTGTTTCATTCACACATGTTTGAGTAACACTTTATTATTAGTACATCTCCAAAGCTCAAAATGCTCTGTTCCATCTTGTGAGGTCACAAAGTGGTAGTTTTCACCTTTTACCTTTAGTTCAGTAGAGATTGGCAATTCCAGGGCTGAAATCATGTATGGAGTTTAAAAACACAGTGGAGCACTTCCTGTATTGCCACATGACATCACAAGATGGAACAGAGTGTTTTCTGTCTAAGAGAAGAACTCAACCTGAATGTGCAGGGTTTGCACATGCAACTCTAGATATGTTTGTGAAGAGGAAACAGCATTATAACATAGATCAAAAAATAGTGTAATATGGGCCCTTTAATGTTACCGTATGGTTTTATACTAATTTTGATAAAGGTCAAGACCAATCTGAAAATTCAAAAAAGTTTTAACTTTTTAACATTTTTCCAGTATCAACTTCTGCTTAATTGAATATTTTGAGTTTCAATATTGATCTGTATCGAGTTTGACAACCCTAGAAACTACTGCACCAAAAACTGGAACTGGAATGAAAAATTATTGGTGTTTGTAATGAGCTGAAACTTTATGTCTCCTACTAAATGTTGCATCTTTCCTTACTTAAAATGTTGTATAAAACCCTCTCCCAAACTCACATATCGCAATCACAAAACTGTTGATTAGCTACAACTCACCTCAAAAGTCCATGCACTTTCTTGACCTTTTTGACCTCTGATCTTTGGCAACTCAATTGTCTTATTCTGCTTTTTATTTGATACTGAGGTCAGGCCGATTCTCATTTTCCATCATGCAAAATGTGATCGCGCAAAAATTGATGTCGTGACCAACTGGCAGCAAGAATATACAGCTTTCTTGAATGGAAATTAATTTGAGCTTTGAGATGTTCGTTTTTGTCCTTGAAATAGGGTTTGGACATTTACATTTGCTAGTAAACAGTAGCATGGGATATTCTGAGGACATAAAAGCTATAGACTTGTTACATTTGATGGCAGGACTGAGAAAGTACCTGGTACAAAAATATCTGCAACTGAAGATAGGAGCGCCGCAAGAGCTAGAGAAACAGTCGCTGAAGGATGACTCTTTTCAATAGTTTTATATAGAGCAATAATCTCAGGTTGGGTAAAATTTAAACAGATGGAGTTGTTATTCGAAACTTCCTCTCAAAGCTAAAAATAGTGAGATACAGGAGGTGTGATTCGCCAAGATATGGTCGGGCTATAAAAGTAGTGTTATAGGAAAGCAGAGTCTCCAGGATTGGAAGTTCGGAGGATCTTCGGGTCCTCAAGCAACTATGCATAAATCATTATCCCGTGCCAGAAAGTTGGAATTAACTGGAAAGATGTTATCGACTGGGACAACTACATCTGAACCATGTGCGTATACGTTCACATATGCGTACCTGCTCTTTGCAAAAGTATAAATGTTTCCCTCTCTATGGAAACCTGGAGCAAGTTTGGAAGAATCACCACAATTTGGAAGTAGGAAAGTGCAAAATGTTCTGGTGAGTTACAATGTCCGCCAATCCAAACAATAGCTCTTACCCTAATCAAAACATTAAAGCCCCACTGTGTAATATTGCGTACAGTACAATGATTAGATTTTATAAAGTCTTTATTTCATTAGAGGTGATTTTATTGCTCAAAAATACTTTGCCTCTCCACTCATGCACTGAAGCTGACCCTGAGAGTCAAACATCTGAATAGTCATAGCCAGTAGTTTCTGCATGATTCTCATCAAAAAGTCTTATTTTTTTTCCTCAAATAGCTGCTTTTACATACTACACGGTGTAAAGTGCATTTATCAGGACTAGAGGAAATAAATGTAGTGGAAAGGATTTTTGAATGAATGTTTTAAAGTGTATTGCTCTCCAAACCTGCCCCAGTGTACGTTGCCTTTGTGAGGTTTCAGTGCACCAGTTTGAAACCACGCACAACCTCAAATGAGCCTGACAGTAACTCAGTTGGTAGAGAGTTTTGTCCACTGATTGGTTGGCAGTTCGAATCCACAGATGAATGCTGTCGTTGTGTCCTTGAGCAAGACACTTAACTCATCTTGCCCTCAGTAGTGTATGAATGTGTGTGTGAATGGGTGAGAGCCTTTGAGTGCCTTGAAGGTGGAAAAGCCCTTATAAAATTGTGACCCTTTACAATTTAAATGTAATTATTATTTTTTTTTTCAAATCAAGGGAATCAACAATAAATCAAAAGGGTGGTTTTGCATAATTCTTGCATAATCAAATGTAATCAAACATAAATACTTAATCTGTTGTTACATATATGCTCATGAAAAAGCCCTTGACTATAATTAGCAAAAGCCAAAACATTTCACATGATCATAATTACACTGTTATAATCCACAAAACATGCTAAGCTATCAGTGACTGTTCTCGTCTGCGCTAATTACACAACTGCAATTAAGATACTGTTAATGAGACCCTATATCAGATCTGTCTATTCCATGTACAATCTATGTAGATATGTTTAGCTGGAGATGATGCCCTCAAAACGGCATCATCTCTGTTAAGCACTTTTACACCCCTGACAATGTGTGCAGTAATTACTATTGATATAATTAGATTAAACAGATATTTGTTCCCATTACCATCAACATCTCAATTGAGTTGTTTTTCTTTTCATAAGTCCTGTTTTTTCAGCCATGATCTGATTCATTCTCATAATTTATTGAACATTTGAGTTTGGAATTCTGTAGCTAAAGTACAAATTCAAACTTTCCAGCAGAAAAAACAACCTAAATGATCTCCCTATCATATCAGTTTGATGTTTATTACTTCCCGTAGCGCAAAATTGCACACATTTCCAGAGATATATTTTGGAAAATGTGGGCTGAAAAACACTTTGGGTACTTATTAGACTTAATCCTAAATTCCATGAAATCCGTGCTCAAAACTGGAATACCACCTCCTCTTCAGCGCCGCTAATCAAATGCACATTCACACAATCACTGCTGACTAACAGCCGTAACCAAACGACACAATAGGCGTTTGGATGTGGTGGGACATGATTAAGCCCTGGTACTGGCTAACGGACATCTCCATCTCTCCATCACTGCCGCCTCCTCTTCCAGCACTGGCAGCACAGAAGAATGACTGTACTGTACACAAAGGCTGCTAAAACACACTTATCTCATCAGCGCTGCTTATAAAATCATCAGTAACATTATGTAGACCATGAGTGAAAAAGAACATGGAACATAGTCCAGTAAGGTTCATCTGGTCTTCTGTTAATCTATTTTAATGATTCTTTTTTCATACCAAGGTTTAGTTTGTTTTCATACCTGATTAAAGAAAAAAAAAAGAGTATTGTCATGATAACATTACAGTTCATTAGGGGCATAACGGAGAAAGTGGAGAGGGCAATGAGAAAACACAATATAAACACACCAGCAAAACCATACAGAAAACTCAGACAACTACTCGTCCACCAAAAAAATAAAACAGAACCAGAGCGCAAATGTAACCTTAAATACAAAATATCTTGCATGTCTTGCAATAAAACATACATTGGGGAAACAAGGCAGGAATTCAGTACACGAAAATCGAACATAAGACAGAATGTGAGAAGGAAACAGCGAAGGCCTGCACACGAGCAACAAAACACAAAGCAGAACAGGAGCAACTCAAATCGAACACTTCTGACCATTGTAAAAGCGAGAACCACATTATGGACTGGGATGGAGCAAACATCATTGGGACAGAGGACAACAAACATCGACACTGGATTAAGGAGGCAATCGAAATACGAAAATGTGCCCATGGGATTTTAAACTGGGACAGGGGGCTTTTTTACTCTCGCACACCTGGGGTACTGTCCTGAAGAAGTCGCACTGCAGATGCCACTGTCGTCCTGCCTCCACCAGTAGGAAGACAGCGCCAAAACCTGTTTAAATCAGCTGATTGAGCACGTCACAGCAACATCACATGACGACTCTGGGGAAGACCAAAAGTGAGCAGTCGAAACTGTCAGGTATGAAAACCTAAACCTTGGTCTGAAAAAAGAATCTATTAAAAATAGTGAAGAACATGTTTCATAATGAACTGTTGGCCCCGCCTTTTACTGACTGATGTTGAACCATGACAGAGTAACAGCTGTCTACAATAGTCACAGGCAGTTGATTCCGTATGGGTCTCATCCAACAAGTTTTGATTGTCTCCTTCTGTCAAATTGTTACGATATACTGTAAGTGAGTAAAATGTGTTTGTCTACATGAAAGTCAGTTACAGGCCCTTTAACGGCGCACTATGTAACTTTTGAGGTGGATGGTCTGGAGATGGAGAAAACCAGACCTTCCTACCTGGTTTTGCAGCTATCGATATTAAGCCTTTCATGTCAAATTTGCTCAAATCCCTACGTTTGCTGGTTTTCCCACTTCAAACGGGCCAACTTTGAGGTTAAGATGTTCACTTACTTTTCTGTATGTCCAAATAGGTGACATATATGTTCACAAATTATATCAAATATCAAACTTTTACCTGAGTATCCAAATCCGAATTTTAGTTTTGGTGATATAGTTGGCTTTCTGACTTTCCATGTCCACAGTTTTAACCCATATATAGCTATATGTTTTAACTAAGTGTTTTCTTTGTTTTCAGTATTTTAGTTGTCATTTTAGCACCTTTATTTCACTGGCCGGCCCTGGGAGATGAATCCTACGCTAACATATGGCAGAGCACACCTTTAATGATGGCTAGTCAATCTCAGGGGCAGCCACTTATAAAAATGACTTTGGAACTATTTTCTACAGTTTCTGCAGTTGTCAGTCACAGCAGTCAGTCGCCCAGTGGAACATGACGTTGGTAGAATTGTAATAGAAAAAAAAAAACTGATGTTTTATGGAAGCTGATATATGTTTTGCTGTGACTGTAAATCTAAAACTTCCTCCATTAGAACAACATGGTGCCTTTCAAATATAACACTGTTCATTCCCTCTCATGTTGTCATTCTGCATGGCCTTTCTGACCACCTCCAGTCACCCTAACTCACCAAGCGTCTTGCTCAAGTTTGTGCATTGCCGGTTTGACGGGAATGTTCCACCAACTTGCCGTCCTGTATATGTTTTCATTAATACATTGCCTTTATTACAGGATTTTTCAGTTGTTTAGATTAAATTAAAGATCCACTGTTTCCATGGAGACAAGCATGTGACACCTCCAGGCCAAGATCTGTGGAGAGATGACCCCCCACACACAGTAAGGATGTTTGTTTTTCAAGGTTTTGGAGGTGCCAATAGCCGATATAAACAGCCGGTATATTTAGTGATGTAATGATAAATTGTAAATCTTCAACTGATTATAAAACTTCGGTTTGGCTCTATTATTTTTGAAGTTGGGTTTTAGGCTACATTTACTCTTATTCTGCCTCTTTACAGTCAGGTAGGCCTAATAACATTTTTGCCTGACACTCTTTTCTAGCCAGTAAACAAAGTAGGCAACCGCTTAGCCTTGCCTAAATGCATGCGCGCTGCATTAATTATGCGTAATAGAAATGCCGTCCATTCACATCTCTATTCACATTTACATATCAATGCAGGTCCAGTAACATGTTTACAGCCACTATAGTCACTTTACAGTAAGGAGGCCTATAGCCTCGTTTCCTCTGGTTCGCTTTGGAGCGGATCGGTACGGGTATTAGCTCCCAGAGGGGGGGCCGGCACGGTACATTGCACTTTAGCTAAGGCGTGGCTGTAACTGTATACATGCAAGATAGATCAATTTAATGCCATTTTGTGGAACATTCCCGGCAAAACAAGCACATCTCCATGGAGACAAGCAGACAAGACACCCCTGCCTGAAAAAAATGGCAGCACCTTTATAGAAAAGCACAAAAAATGATACGTGTAATACCTATAGCCACTTGAGCAATGTGACAGCCATGTTTCTAATCCCTGTATTTTCACCTCTTCCTCTCCGTCGCAGAGGAGTAGCAGTGGCTAAAAGACATGATGTTTAACTGTCTCCTCCCTCACCTCCTCCTATTATGCCCTGTCAGGACTTACACTAAATAGAGGACTCATGTTGAGGAGCAGTTTCCTGTCTGGATTCCTCTCTCACAGACGTCCGCTTCGCTCCTGCCGTGTGTCAAACTGTCCGAACGCGCCAATATAAGAGTCGCCCTGGCAGCGGCGCTTTTGTTGTTAAAGCATTGGACCTGATGTAATATTTGGCGACACTGCAGGCAATGTGTTACAGCATCCACACACCCCATGCTCAGAGCTGTGGAGCGCCTCGACATGTTAAAGAGGTTCAGAATATAAGCGTGCAATTTCAGAAGATTTTCCCAGAATTCAGCAGCTCTCGACAGCGTGACTTGGACATGTGCTGCGCTGATAGCAGACTGGAGCTTTATAGGAGCAAATACAGCTGTCCGTGCCCCATCTCTCCTCTCAAACATTTGTTCAAACACACACACACGGAACACGGGAAACTCACATGTACAAACACATGGACTTTCATCATGATCACTCAGAAGAACTGATATATACATAGACAGGCATTCATTTATGTTCTTTATCTTAGTCTAAATGAGGTTTGAGACTGTATAGAGACTGCTATTTTCAATGGGTTTCAAGTTATGGCAATGGTGCTCTGTCGCCATAGCAATTAACCAAAAAATCAAATACAACTTTTGAATGGGGAAGGGTCCTCATGAAATCAGGGCGTGTCAGCTTCCTTTGATATGGTGTCATTTTGAGGACGACTGACCGTTCAAAAGGTTTAAAATTTAATTTTGAATTGTCAGTTGCTATGGCAACAGTCCTAACTTTTTATTTGCCTAGCCTTGAGATAACGACTAGTGGACAGTGGATCGAGTGTAAACTGGTTTTGCCCAGAAAGTTGGACATTGGTGGTTGACCTCAGCTCTTACTGAGGCAAGATAACTCACCCAGCATTCTTCGCTTCGGAAATGGCTTTATAAATAGTTTGTAAAGTTGCTTAGAGGTATGCAGTCACTATATTTATGCTGACTGACCACTTGTTTCCAAGCCAACCTTTCTCTCTAGAAGTTGTTGGCTTAAAAAAAGCCCCATAGACTCTTTCATTACTGTCTGTCTTCCCTCAGCATTCAAAGGTCAGCAGTACTGATGGGTTATTGCAAAAGGTCTGACAGCAGCCGGGCGTGTCAACAAGAAAACGCACAAATGAATGTATGGGGCATTGGTAAGGGGCAAGAGAATAAACAAATAGAATAATAATAATAAACAAGCAACATAAACTGAAACTAAACACAACTACATTACATAGAAATATATGGGTGTATTGTTTCAGACCCTTCTCAACAACAACATCCCACAATCCCCTGCTTCTCTCTGTCCACAATGACTTATGCAAGCGCGAGTAAACAGCAGCGGGAACATTGAGAAAGGAGCAATCAATACAGTACATAAAAACGTGAAAATTATACTGCACTGTCTTACGGGGGAGGAGGACGCTGTGTACTTGAGGTCATGAAAGATCACACTGAGCAAATGCCAGTGGAAATGCTCTCCTGTATTTGATCAGCCCCCACGTATAGGGCTTAAACTACTGCTTTGTTTAGCCTATAGAGATTGCAAAATGATGCTGAGGTGATCAAATCCTCTTGAATATGCAGACTGCTGAGGCATAGCTTCACCATCGACACTGTTTACGGCTATATCAGCAATTTCGACGCAACTACAGGCGCTGGTCTATTTGTGGAATAATGGATTTCTGACAGAAAACTGACCCATGCACCAGGAGTTTTTCCTTCCCACAAAACAAAACGCTGTCCATTAGAGAGCGGAGTCGGAGCGTGGCTGTGAAGTCCATCTGCCTCCCTCATTATTTCGGAGCTGCCCACTGGCCCAGCACTGGCACAAGCGGCTATTTACTCATGACAACTAACTTACTCCACGAGACAGGACAACTTTGGAGCGCAGAGAGAGACATAGAAAGGCAATAGGAGGATCATTTTTCGAGGTTGTAGTAGCACACATTAATGTCTCCAAGTTCACGTCCAAGTTCACGTCCAAGTTCACGTCCGAGTTCACGTCCGAGTTCACGTCTGAGTTCATGTCCGTGTTCCACTCTTTGGTCTGCCCCTCTGAACAAAAAAGTGAACACAATCGTGTTTTCAGTAACAAGGTGAGACAGTGGCTCAGTTGGTAGAACGGTCAGATCCACTGACCCATAGATTTGAGGTGCGAATCCAGCTCCCACAGATGAATGCTGTCGTTGTGTCCTTGGGCAAGACACTTATTCCACCTTGCCCCCAGTGTCTATGTACACTTGTGTATGAATGTGTGCGTGAATGGGTGAGTGGTTAAAAATGTGACCAATACCAAGGTCTAAATTAGTTTTCTGGTAACAGGAGTGTGAAGCTTGTAAGAAAGACTTTTATAATAAAGTGGCATTAACTTCAAAATCTGATCTAGCAAAGTTACAGGTTTAATTCTGGGGTAAACGCTTCACCATTAACCAAACCACCAATTATTTACTTGAAATGACCACTTCACCACAAGACTTTGATGTTGTTTTATCAAATCTAATTATTGGATTTTGGGTGATTTTGCTAGCATGTTATCAAGCTGTTTTGCTGACATTTGAGATTAGCACAAAGCGTCTCTATCTGGACTCTCCCATCACCAAAACATCTGCTATCAGCTTTCCTCTGAGATACTAATTTGTGATATTGTTAGTGGTGGGACATCAAAAATGGATATAAAAACTGAATATTTAGCATGTCTATTTTAAAGTATTTTAGACTATAAAAAGAACAGAAGCTTGCAGAGTAATCCTCCCAATAAAGGTGAACTTTAAAATGACATCTCTGCGTGCCTGTTTTGAATTGTATGGTCCAGTTTGCAACAATTACACCTTAACGATAATATTTACAGGCATATTTAATGGGATCCCGAACGCGCACTTCTCCAATACTTTCGGAACATGTGAGTCTGCGTTCCGGAGAATTTCCTTGAGTTCAGATGGGCGTGATTGACAGGTGGGTTAGCCAATCAGGGACACGCATGGTCTGGAAAAAAATCTCACAGGGGACTGAAAGACATTGTTAATTTCATCAAGCACTGAACTCTTTTAATCTGAGGTGAAAAATTTTGTTAAAAATGATGGGCGACCAGTCCGATTACAGGTGCTTAGTTCTGACTCGAGGTTGTGGTGGCTGGGCTGATATCCTTCTGTATTCACCTTATTCCGGATGTTGCCAAGGGCGCCGCCACTGTCATTCGGTTTATATTATTTTGCATGGGGCTGCCGATCTTGACAGCCAGTAAATTCTATAGGGATTACAGAGCTGTTTGAAAGCCTCCGAAAGAATCATGCATTGTGCAAATAAACACTGAACATTTTACACAAATCAACCTACTTTATATCAGATTTTAGCGGAAAAACTCAATTTAAACGAATGGGATTACCGCTTAAACAGAAGTGCCACCGCAAATAAACCAGTTTAGTCTCATTTACAGTAAAAGTGGGCGGGCAAATTTTTAGTTCAGTTTTGCCTTATGTCTTCAGTCCTTAGTGAATAGACACATTTTATGCTGCTGTATTTGAACGTCAAATGCTTAGCTGCACATCTTAGCTTCAGTAGCTGCCTGCAATGCAAATAAATGCCTTGGGTTTATTTATGCACAATGGATTATTCATGTGGACATTTGATGGATCCGAACATGAATAATGCAGCTGGTAAAGCCTGACTCCACTTTGGTTTTTAGCCCAAATTTTACCTGATGCCCCCAACTTAACCTGGGCTTAGACACAGAGCTACTTCTACTTTAGTGAAACCTTTGCAATCACTCCACAAGCTCTCCAAAAGCTACACGCCTATGCTATTGACCAAGCACTCCAGTTTGAATTTACATCTCTCACGTGTGTCTGTTTCCAGTAATAGACCCATTTCTGTGTTGTTTTTATCCAGGCTTATGGCATTGTAAACACAGTGAACCTATATTTGTCCATAAAGACATATGCAGCAGTGTTTTAATGTCTGTATTATTGGCAGGCAGAAACAGGTGTTACACCAAAGGACCCCACTCGCAGTATGTCAGTCTGCTCCTCCAAGTGTTCTTATTTCTTTTGAGATTTTTTGCTACCATACCAACAAATCAATCAACCAAAACACACTAACGAATAATGAGCCACTGATGCGGCACTAATACAGCAGCAGTCTCATACAGTGCTTTTCCAGATTCTGACAAACACATTATTCATTCACTCGTGCTTGTTGGTGGGAACTTTCTCTTGCAACTGACATCGATCACTCACTAAACACATAAAGGAAATGTAGGTGAAGTGTCTTGCCCAAGGACTCAACAACAGTATGCACTATTTTAAGGCTGGATTGAACCTCCAACATTTGAGTTTGTGGGTGAATATACTCAAACCTTTAAGACGTTGCTGCCCCTGTAACAGTACTTATACACGTACAGTATTCTCTGGAGTTGGCACGTCGCCTGTACGATTCTGTGGACATATTTAAAAAAACAGTCCCACCTTTTGAGAAGCTTCCAGGACTTACAGACCGGACCAGACCCAGAGACCGAACCAGAGACTAGACCACATCCCAGGACTAGACCAGATCCAGGGACCAGACTGAAACCCAGTCCAGCGCTGGGACAGTGCTGACAGCAGCACGTGACCCTTGGCCTTTGAACCCACTGTACAGAGCCTGAACTAATGAGTGCACTTTACATTTGAGACTCCTCCTTTTGGGACGTTTTAGTTCATTTTAAATCCACCTGAGCTTCTCCTGATGAACCTGAATAAGTAATACATATATTTAAAAGTGTGAATAAATATTTAAATAAATATTTTTTTTAATGTAATTTTGTATATTTGTGCAGACAGAAGTAAAGTATTTAAGTTAAAACCATCTTTAAGATTGTAGTGAAAGGAACAACATTTCCATGAAAACGAGGCCCTCCTTCAGGCCACATAAGAGTTGTGTAGATGCAAACCCGCTCACAGTAAGAACATGATTTTTCTACATAAAAAAAAAAAAAAATTGGTCTATTTTCTGGCTAAAACGTTACGCAGTTAGGCTTTAAGGAAAGGTCCAATTTTATTCTTTTCTCTTTTTTTTGCCCACATTACCTGCTTATTACCACCATGACACCTTCTAATCCGGCTGCCCCCGCTCACTGTGAGAACGCTCCTCTGTTCCCTTTGTCTCGTCCTCTTCCTCTCATCTTTTCCCCAGCTACAATAAAGCACCAGACAGAACAAGACTATACATAATGAATCGTGCCATTATTCCTCCTCTATGGGCTCCGTCTGTATGATAACCTTCACTCCAATTACGGCTCTGCTCGGAAAGTCCACTCTTTGTGCTCATGTAATCTACTGTGACTTCCCAGCGGCTGCAAAACGGGAACAACTTTATTTACAAGAGCGAAAATGCAAGAGGGAGACAGTGAAAAATGTTTTTAAAATATGAAACCTCTCGCTGCTGAATGATTTCAACATTTCATTAGTTGGTAAGTGAAATTGGACGCCCGATTAAGCCTAGCTCATTATCAGAAGGTACAGAAGAAATGGGGATCCAACCGACTGAAGACGGAGTGTTTAATTAGACAAACCACAGTCAGTAACTTGCAATATTCAACTAAAAAAAGAGGGGAAAGTGGGGTAAATTAGAGAGGCAAGAGCAGTTAAATGCTAAACGACACTGCTGACACGATTCACAGAGTTAATCATGAATTTTGAAAACATAAATCAATTTAATACATAAACGAGAACCATTTTGGTGTAATCTTTTCGAGTCAGTGGGAGGCAAATAACTAGTTGCTTGGGGGAGCTATTAAATGGAGTCATGTTAATATGTTGCAGTTAAAGAAAATGCTCATAGTAGACAAATGTATACTGTGGGCATCCTGATGTTTTTTCTTTTTTTTTGTATCATGTTCTTCTATTTGCGTGTTTTATAGCAAAGCGTTTAAGTTTAAAAAGTTAGAGGGATTTACCATATTGTCAAGTGAGGTTCATCTCGTCTTCTGTTAATTTATTTTAATAGATTCTTTTTTCAGACCAAGGTTTAGTTTGTGTTCATACCTGACAGCTTTCACACATTTGCAGATGAACAACTCAGAAATCATTAATACACAACTTTAAAATATTATAATGTAACATAATATAACACACTACATTACTGTGTGTTAGGAAATAGAATATATCAGGTTCTATTTGATTGTGTCCCATGAGGAGCTTTGAGTAGAGCCACTGCTCCTTTAGTCAGGTGTCTGATCAGGGTGTATTTTTTTGTACTTTTGGTGAGATTGTGGGATTTGGTGCTTTTTACTTTTGTAGTAATATAACTCTGGTATGTTTGTTTACTTTATCCTCCTCTTTCTGATTCTGATTTAAAGTTACACTTCTTAACCTTTCATAACTTCATGGAGATGTTATTCTATTTTGAATCTTGCATTTTTTTTTTCTAAATAGAAATGATGGAACACATTAAATACCTTCAAACTGCATATTCTTACTGTGTGTAGGGTCACCTCTCCACAGATCTGACCTGCAATTTGGCCTGGTTGTCTCAATGGAGATAGATAGGTTTAATGCCATACTGTGGAACATTCCAGGAAAAGCAAGAGCATCTCATGGTAACAGACCCTGTACCAGAAAAGTTACATAGTGCAACTTTAAACATGAGACAATGCTTT
>KN485635.1:23939-38368 GCA_000787095.1 Periophthalmodon schlosseri | reverse complement strand
GGAAGAGCAAAGCAAACAGAGAACATCACTTTGTAGAGCTGCACAGTATATTGTGTGACCGACTGCGGTTTGTCCATCAAGACGCCGTATGACGTAACTCACAGCCGGCATTACACGCTACCTCATTGTCAGTCTGCGCTAATATTTAAACGCTGTAGACAAAGCCAGAGGTAAACTGCTCTGCTGTTTGTGTTTGTTTTTAGACACTGTTTATTACAGCTGGTTGACCAGGTAGTATGAGTTTTTGATTTTTCATTTTCAAACTGTTTTGTAAATATGGACCATTAACATCTGTTTTCATAGACGCCAGTGGCTATTAACCGTTATAGTAGTATTTGTTTTGGCTATTTTGGGTCTAGTTTGGTTCCACACTTATTTAATTTATATGAATTTGTTTGATTTATTAGTCCGTGGGGGACATTTCCTGTCTGTGATATAACCTGTGACTTTTATCCTGACTTGTTCTTCTTGCTCCAGGGCGGGTTCGGACGTGGTCACCCGCCTGGTGCAGGGTTGGTGATAGGGTTCCTCACTTCTGCTCCATCACTCCTCGTGTGCGATAGTATTTTTGCACCTCCTTCACATATTTGCACGTTTTAGTTTACCTACGAGTCTGTGTGATTTTGTGTGTGTTGCACTGACTAGACCTGAGTATTTTTAACAACCTGTGAATCCTAGCGCCTCTTGTTTATTGTGTGGTTCTAAACTCTTTTATTTTGACTCTGCTTCTCTTTGACCATCTACTGCATCCTTTATCGGTGTAATTGAAACAGTGACATCTAAAATCTCTCCCTCGGTTATAGTTACAAAAGTATTGACTGCAATATTGGCTGACACAATCATCAATATTGCAACAAACTAAACATATTGCAATGGGTGTTTCTTTTGGCAGAGTCTGACTTTAAGGCCTGCACATTTTTGTTTAATTATAACTGCAATTATTCAGTTAAAAAGTATAAAAATATCAGGACACTATAATAATATTACTATGGCAGTACTTACCAGCCCTAGTTTATTTTGTACATTAATATATCGTCCCTCCCTCTGAGTATGAGTCACTGAGCTCTAACACTGTACAAGTTGTGAAGAAACCACGTGATCTGTGACATAAGTGAGACAAGAAGCAATAAACACTTTTTAAAACTCTGCTTGACGTGTCACATTCTGAGGTGCCAATATTATACATATGTTTTGTAAGTCCAAATACAATAGCACTCACACTTACTCCTATGCAGAGTCCTGAACCTGAGTCAACACAGAACAGACAGAAAACTCATTAAAAAGGTTTTGTTTTGGCAGCAGCTGTTGTTTTGACACAATGCAGTTATGCCGAGTGTCAGCATCAACTCCAGACCCATATAATCTGATTAGAAACACGTCTTCTGGTTTGAAACTTGGGGAAAGTGTCATTTTAAGAAAAAAGTACAAAAGTTGGAAATGCAGAGATGAAAAATGAATGTTATTATTGGCAAAGCTAACAAAAACAAGAAAGTTAAAAGTTAAGAAAAGTAAATGATTTGTGATTTGATTAGATTCAGAGATGGGATTTTAAATACTTTCATTAAAGGTCCACTCTGTAACTTTTCTGGTGGAGGGTCTGCCATATGCATATCTCCATGGTGATGTTATTGCTTTGCCTGCTATGTTCACAGTATGGCATTAAACCTGTCTACCTCTAGAAACAAGCTGCTGACACCACCAGGCCAAGAACCATGTCAGACCTGTGGAGAGGCGACCACGCTCACAGTAAAAATGCATGTTTGGAAGTATTTGTTTGGCAATTAAATGAATGAATGAATAGAATAATGAATGAATAAATGCTATATCTGAGGTTAATGCACAGACTGTATAAAGAAGTGGACTAAGTGAGTGTGACGTCACCCACAGCGTTCGGCTCCAGTCAAATGAAGCTTATCGAGGCGAGCAGTTATATGGGTGAATTTGGAGCCGAGTTCCATATTTGGAATTCCGACCGCGAGTATCATAGCAACCAAAGAGCCAGTTCAGTGTGAGGCAGATGAAGGTCAACGCTGGTTTAGCACAGAGCGGGTGCTTTCAATGCTGTCAATCAAAGCTGTTGCGATCTCAGGGAAAGAAGGCGTCTGATTCATGTTTTTACTGTTCATATCTTGATTTATGGACACAATAGCAAAATAAAAACCCCAGGATCATGTAGAGCGGGTCTATATGACAATGAAATATGAAAAGACCAAAATGACGAGGCTCACTGCAGCAGTTACAGAGAGGAGGGCGACAGTTTTTCAATGTAAAATGAACTGGATGGAGCCGGAATGCGACCATGATCACTTCCTATTTGGAACACGGAGGCTAGCAGGTTAGCTATGTCCATTTATATATACAGTCTACGGGTTAATGCCATACTTCGGAACAATCCAGGCAAAGCATGAGTCAAGCAGGATACAAAGTGCCCCTTTAAATAAAATGGTTATACGTCAACTGTTCAGTACAATCATAACATTTAACTGGGTTTGAAAATTCCAATTGTTCATTCAACATTCCTCTAACAAACAGCTTAAGCACATGCTGTTCTGATGGCGACAAAGACCAGTTAAATGCCACCAGTGAGTCACATGTGTGTTAATGAAAGTGCCTCGTCATGTGGAGCATTCAGCACCAGTGACTTTCAATGGGTTCCTCTCTGCATGTTTGTCTGATGTGCAGCCTCTAACGCATCAACCAACCTCTGTCAACCTCTGTATTTGTTAAATCCATCATTACATGGTCTGCTTTCCGGTTTAACTGCAGGGGAAATGAAAGGTGCCATTGTGTAACCCAGGGAAAAAAACAAAAACATTATTTCAATTATTTCTATTTAGGCCACGATGAGAGCTGAAGGTATGAGAAAACAAATCAACACACACACCAATGTTAAAACACTGTTAACAATAATAAGCCCACCAAATGTACTCCTATTTTGTCTCTTGTAGATAGTGTCAAGAGTAATCAAAACTTACTCAAGTAAGATTACTGTTACAGCGTGAAGTACATTACCCAAGATGGACTAAAGTAAATATGTTGTCTGAAAACTATTGAGAAAAGTCAAGTTTTATTTCAAGTTACTCAAGTAATTCTACTAAAAAGTAACTGAGTACTGTATAAAGAAGTGGACTAAGTCAGTGTGACGTCACCCATAGTGTTTGACTCCAGTCAAATGAAGCTCATTGAGGCTAGCAGTTATAGAGGCGAATTTGGAGCCGAGTTCCATATTTGGAAATACGACCCCAAGTATCATAGCAACCAAACAGCCAATCCGGAGTGAGACTATTGATGGTAACACCCCTTTCCTCTGGTTTAGCAGATAGCAACGCTTAGCAACGTTGTCAATCAAACCTATTCCTCTGGGTAAGAAGGCACCTGATTTGTCTGTTATCATTGTTCATATCTTAGATCATATGGACACAATAGTGAAATAAAAACACCAGGATCATGTAGAACGAGTTAATACGAACATTTTAAGACCAAAATGACGAGTCTAACAGCTGCAGTTATGGAGAGAGGGGCGGCAGTTTTTCAATAGAAGCTGAATTGAGTCAGTGGAGTTATGGAGAGAGGGGCGGCAGTTTTTCAATAGAAGCTGAATTGGAGTCAGTGGAGCTGGATGTGTGCCCATGCTCACTTCCTATTTGGAGCGCAGCCACTAGCAGGTTAGCTATGCCCATTTCTATATACAGTTTATGAGTACTATGAGTGCTGTCGGCTTTTCTGTTTTACACTGCAGTAATTAATATTGTGAACTATTTTCCTTATCTTCAGTGCAGCCTGCATTTCAGGAAACAGTTGTTGTTACTGTGATAAAGTCTATCAACAAACTATTGAAACTGGTAAAACAGAAACCACTTGGAGAACTGGGTAAGGATGGACACTAATTAGCCACAAGCTGTCTCATCTGATTAGTTCTGATTTCCAAACAGAATTTCATGTCTCTTCCTGCTAATTTATTGAGCACCACTACCATGTTTTAATGCATAATTCATATTTAACATCACTTATCTCTGTGCAGCCTGTAGCTTGTGCAGAATTGTTGACTATAAGTTGTTTATTTTGGTTTACAGCTCTACCCCATGCTGTGATTTGAAGATTTCAGATCCGTCCTCTCGCTGCCATGTTTGAGCAACTTTGTCAAAACACTGCAAAAAGACAGGGGTGAGGAGGGGTACCCTGACAGGTGCGCATATGATGGATCACGTAGACAAAAGCAGATGGAGGGACTGAACGTACAGGGATAAAGAAGGGGTGACAGGGCGACAAGAATGGGCGGGCGTATTTGGACGTTTTTATTGGTCGGATTGAGATGAAAGGGGGAAGAGACAGCTGTCAGAAGGAGGGTGGATTGGAGGAGGGAGGGGTGTATACGCAGCAGGAGGTAAAACACTATATTAGCCATGATAATCTAAAAGACTCAGCCACTATGAGGAGTCCTGACACACTTGGACCATGTTTGGACCGCAGAATCCCAAATCCGATTTGTGCCTCAGATCTGAGGTCTTAATAAATATGTCTGTCAGGCACAAATGCCAGAGTTTACACCTAGATGTAGAAAATAAATACAACACGAAGTCTTCCAGTCAACTTCTTTCTAATTTATTCAAAATATCAAGTGACTGAAAGATGGTTATATTGTTATTTTATTGTTGACAAAGCTTATTCACAGACACTTCAAGTTCATTGTAAACGTTTCCAGAGTTATTCTTCACTTTCCTAACACATGCCTGGCATTCTAATTATTCACAACAATGAGTTTATAAACACTTTTCACAACTTTCAGTGGCCAGAGTGGAGTTTTGCCATCTCAGTACTAACAACAACTGCACATCCTCCTTCACCATCTCCAGCTCTACATTGGCCTCTCTGTCACTGCCCTTCACTGGTTGTGCTCTTATCTCACTGAAAGGACCGAGTACATGGTCCTGAGGGGGGCTAAATCCTGGCCCACACCGTCACCTGTGGGGTCCCCCAAGGCTCTGTACTCGGTCCAGCTTTCTTCACCCTTTACATACTTCCCCTTAGGTATGTCGTCAGAAAGCATGGACTACATTTCCACTGCTATGACGACACAAAACTCTACCTCAACGTCACCCCATCTGGATCCCCCTCTGCCACTGTCACCCGCTGCAGCTCCTGCCTGGAGGAGATAGGGACATGGATGAGTCCTTTGTGGCAGGAGCAGCCAAAAGCTCCAGTATGTTCAGAACAGTGCTGCCAGGGTCCTGATGACGGTGTGGAAACACAAGCATATCACCCCCATCCTCCACCCCCCGCATTGGCTTCCTGTTCACCTCCGCATCAAATACAAGGTCCTCCTGCACACTCACCACTGTCTCCACGGTGATGCCCACACCTACCTCAGAACTGCTCACACCACACAGCTCAGGCCAACAGCACCGTCTGCTCCCGCCCAGGACACGGCTCAAGACCACAGGAGACAGGGCCAGGCTGCAACTCCCCATCTGTGGAAAACCCTACCAGACCACCTCAGGGCTTCACAGACAGTGGGTGTTTTTAAAACATGTCTAAAATTGTTCCTTTAAAAAAATAAAATAAATAAATAGCTAGTTTTAATCTGTTTATCAGTGTTTTTATTGTTGTTGTTGTTCTGTTACTGTAGCACTTTGAGATTTACCTTAAAATGTAAAGTGCATTATAAATAAAATGCATTATTATTATTATTAACTAGCATGCTAACAGCGCTACTTCCTAGTTCAAGGAGAATAAAATGCTTTATAATTAGATGCAGACAGCACACAGCAGTCTCATTTTCACCCTTAGAGCTGCTTTTTTAATATATATCTGTACTGAGGCAAAACATTGACTTTATTTTATGTAGAAAATGTGTGCAGCTCCTTTTAAAGGTTTTAAAGGTGTCTATGCAACTTTAGAACTGAAGTGAGACGGACACAATGGAATTTATTGACACCATGGACACCAAGAGATATGTGTCTGCATGTTTGGGGGATTTTAAAAGCACTATGATAATGGTTTGAATCACTGAACAACAATTATAGTAAAATCATTGTGGAAAACAAAATATAATCTGTGGTATGCAAATGTACTACAATTAAATTTTTACAAATGTGCAGTGATGGAAAAAGTACTCAATTCTGTTATTTAAAGTACAGATACTAGAGCAAAAAATACTGAAGTAAAAGTAAAAGTAATCTAAATCAGTACTTGTTTAAAATTTTACTTAAAGAGTAAAAAGTAAAGGTATTTTGCACAGATTTTGGGATCTATTGAAGCTTCAAATGTATTGATTTTGATATCTGTTTTTATTTGCATATTTTTGTTTGCTCAGATTATGAACGTGTTAAAAATAAACCCTCAGCCTTTTCAGCAGGTCTCAGACAATAATAAAAAATACTTTTACTTTTCAATCCTGTTCAAAAATGTAGTGGGGTAGAAAGTACAGATACCTGCTCTCAAAAGTAGTGAAGTAAAAGTAAAAAGTATCCACTGTAAAATATACTTACTTCTAAGTATATGGTTCATTTCAGTCCAGTCCAAAATTCTGCTACTAAACAAAACCTAAACCGTGGCCGGGAGCAGGAATCTAAACACAACTCTAAGTATTGCAGTTAGCTTTAGGGGCTGTTTGTGAGTGTGAAGGCCAAACCGCATGACAAGTGGAGAAAATCTGTATAAGTATATCAACATGGGAGCGTGCCTTATTTATTTCCTTGGAGCTTGTAAGCGCTCTGCAGTGGTATAGACCTCTCTGCAGCACCGAGTGAGAAAGGGAAGTGACAAATCTCATCAAGCCGCTGTCCTCCTACATAATCTGCTCACAGCTTTTCTGTCCGGTCGCGAAAAGATTGGGGGAGGGCTGGTTTTCAAGTCAATCATTTCTTCCCGCTGATCAATGTCTAGTATATGAAGGCTTAGAAAGGGAGCCACAATAGCGATGTCGGTAAAGGTTTGTAAAGATTTTTGCTTATGGTCAAAAGTTGGGATCCAGAAAAGGCGCGCACTCCTTGGCGAGTTTACTTTTTGACAGCGGAGGCTTGTGTTGTGCAGAAGACAAAGGGAGGTATTGTGACAGCCATGCATGAGTCACATTCAAACGCTGTTCACAAACTGGTGCCCACAGAGAAGGAGGATTTCAAAAAGGATTTCAGCAGGTTTTTGTTTTTTTTTTTTCCAGAAGAAATCCTGGTTCAATGCCAAAGCAGGCTGGTGTGTTGACGACATACTGAGTCGCAAGGGGTCGTCCAGGGGTGGAACCAAAGGGAGATGGATGCATTTAACCAATTGAAAGGTTTTTTTGCCATCCAAATATCTTTCAAGTGGCAGAGATTGCACAGTTTGTTGATTCAGACACACTTGTATGCATTTGTAGAGAAAGTCAGTGGGGTTCACTGCTCTGGTGCAAAACGTGGATGTAATGATGTATGAAGAGACAGCTGATAGATTTGATTAAAACATAGACCACAACCTATTTGACTCTTGAATGCCCCAAACACTTACAGTAAAAGTTGCACCGTTCACTCCTTAAATACCTTCTTATTTCTATTAACTGTATTTTGAATGACAGTAGCTTAGTTGATAGTGTTTGTCCACTGATCTGAAAGTTGGCGGTTCCTTGATGTAAAGCGTTTTGAGTGCCAAGAAGGTGGAAAAGTGCTATATAAAAATGTGGCCGTAAAACAGAGTTGTTATTATGTTTTATTTATTTTTTCATTAGTGATTCAGCCCTAGCCTTCAAAAATGGGGGATCGTTCAAAACACAACACTACATAAAAGCCCAAATACTGCAACTCGTGTAGGCCTGAATGTGTTATTACAATAATTATTCATTTTTATGGCGTCTCATGATTGCATTTGGAAGTACTTGGCATAGATCCAGAATGTATACCTGTAGCTAATGTATATCCATATGTCAAGAGCAATATGGCGATGACGGTTAGGAAGATGTCTAGTGAGTAATTGCTTTGCGAAGGCTGTTTTTCCATCATACATGTGCAGCATTCAATCTCACTTATCATTCCCTTATCCTAATGTGCTGTCGAGGCCCAGGCCCTGCCTTATAAATCACTTACTGGAATCAGGACCATCCGAGACACTGTTTCAATCCAACATGCCCCAAACATGTGCAGAGATTAGCAGAAGGAGATAACCTGGCTAAGGGTTACACGCACGAGCATTCAGTTTTTATCTTGTAGCTGTGTAGTATGGTGGTAACGTTTTGCAGCCAGAAAGTCCAAGGAGAGTTTCCAACCGTACAGTTTCCAGACGCTCTGCTCAAACAACCTTAAAGAAGACATATTGTGCTTGTGTTTGCTACATAGCTATAACCTATGACACCCGTGGATCATTATGTTATAATTTGCACATTTTAAATAGCAATATTCATCTAAAATGAATAAAAGAAACAAATCCACTGACTTCTGTGTTAGAAAGCTGCAGTGCTCAACGGGAGCTGACGTCGCTGTAAATCTCACCACAACAAAGAGTTGGCCCCTCCGATGGATAGCTGCAAATCACGCTAGCAAGCAATGTTTTTCCATTTGTACCAAAATGACTACGCAACGCTGTCGAATCCTACGTGTATCATCGATTAAGAAAATAAAATTGGAGAACGAAGTCAAAAGCAATGGGCGTATGACGATGGCGGTGAAAATGAGGATTGATCGGCAATATGCCGTCTTGAAAATAAGCGATTAAAGATTGCGCGAACATGCACGTATCACTCCAAATACAACTTCGGGCGAGTAAATGGTGAGGGGAAACATCTATAACATGGGTAAAAGCTCTAGAAAATCAATTTTGCGGAATAGGTCTGCTTTAAACATGGCTATACTCCTCACTGGAATCAGCATCATCCAAGACACTTTTCGTTCCAAACATGTTCAGAGATTAGCAGGAGATAACCTGGCTGAGGGTTACAGTCGTGGGCATTCAGATTTGATCTTGTAGCTGTGTAGTATGGTGATAGTCCAAGGAGAGTACAGTGGCATATTATTACACAGGCTGGCAGTGAGATTCCAGCTTCGTCATGTCCTTGGGCAAGACACTTAACCCACTTTGCTCCCAGGGTCTGTGTACACCGGTGTATGAATGTGTGTGTGTGTGTGTGTGTGAATGAGTGAGTAATTGATGTAAAGCGCTTTGAGTGCCTTGAAGGTGGAAAAGCGCTATAGAAATATTTGACCATTTGCCATTAGAGAATTGGAAAAGGTAGAGTAAAGTAGTCAAAAATAGTCAAAAAAAACATTAATCTTTATATTAATTACTATTATAAGTAGAAGTACAAAGTATTTCATGAAATTAATCCGATAAAAAGGTATTCGGGGAAACTACTACTCAAGTAAGTGTGACTGGACATAACATCTGTTTATGTTATTTATTTGAAGTAAATGTAATTGGAAACATTAAACAATGAACATTATCCGGAATTTTTAATGTATAGACCAAAAAAAAATCATATCCGAAGGAATATAGGGAACACACATTATAATTAAAATGATTTAATCTGGTCAACATTAAGCATTTGTCACTTGTAGAGAGCCCTGTTCAAGAGCACTTCTGTCCCAGCGCATTGCCAAAAAACTGTATTGGATTTTTTAATCAGAAGCGTACCACACATGTGTATTCACTTATGCCAACCTGGAAGCCACCACGTTACTTAAACACAGCTGTAAAATAACTTGTTTATTATGATGATTTCTTATTCTCTTGGCCATACACGAGAACTCTATAAACACTACAAACCAAGTGATCTTTTAGTGAAGATGCCTCCCCTATACATCCTTATTATGTGATCAGCAGTGGGCTGTAAAACACATTGTATCTCATTAGAATAACGCCTTTCAGAGAATATAAGAAAAGCCTGCTGTTTCTTCACTGGAGATGGTAGTTGATGGTAATGGTGGACTTTAATAATAATGACTTGTTCTGCCTCTGCTCTTTGCATAGAAAGCACTCAGAGATAATCCCGTCGCTAGCGTTGATGAAAGCGTTGGCACCCCTTTATCTTTGTTTATAAAGAGTGTGCAATGTGTCTTTCGTGCTAAGGTCTACAGCTTATGATTAATTTAAATCAACGCAGGGTCAAAACAGGTTCAACTTGAAGCTAAAATCGTTTTAAACCAGGTGAAGGGGTAAGAAGAGTGGTGTAATTAGTCCCATTGTAGTACTTTTAAACTGGCGTCATCAAACATATCTTTTTTTGGACCTTTTTGGTTGCTTTATCACTGAAGCACTCCACAGTATTAAACTTATCTGTTGCCATGGAGACAGGCAAATGACTCCACAGGGAAAAAGGACAGCTCAGATCTATGGAAAAGAAACCCTGTGAGAATAAAAAAGTTAGAAAAAATATATTCACATAACGAGATCATCTGTAATTGAAAAGTTGAATGAACCTTGAATAATAATCATATATAATCAAGCACATTGCGTAGTGATGTGATGTCCGTGAACGAGTCGGCTCTCCTGAACAGTTCCTTAACGTGAACGACTGGAACCGGATCTCATTTTTGTAAAGAGCCGAATCTTTTTCTTTCTAGATTTTATTCATTTTCACACTGATTAACACTGACCCAACACAAAAATAAGCACAGAAGCAGAGCAAGCGATACGGATGAGAGCTGTGTTCATAAAAAACATATTTGGCATTATAATAACAGTTAGTTTATAAATTATTTAATTATTGTATTGTAACGTAGCACACTCACTCTCTGTTTGAACCATTTTAAACACATCTGAGCCTTTGCCATTCTCTCTGTGACTAATTTGTCTAAAGTGACTTTTCAAGTTGGCTGCTGTCATATAAATAAATATAAAAAGAGCCAGTTTTGAGCGGCTCTTTGAAATGAACAGATCCAAAAAATTCGGTTCACATAAAAGAGCCTAAAGTCCCATCAGTAATATTCTTGTTGGTACCGACGTGAACTTATCAGAAGAAACCTGCCCTATATGTGTCTTGCTGTTGATGAACTGTTTTGGCAGCTAACCTCACAAACAAGTAGTGAATGTACATAATCAGATTCATCACGAATGCTCACAGATTCTATTGTTTCCCGCCCGCTCTCTCCTCCCTCCACTGTAGCCTGACATTATGTAAGCACTAGAAATTTCCACAAAAGCGCTGAAGGCACCAGCCACCTACTCTTAAGCCATTGTTCTTGCTCTTTCTCTCCCCCTCTGTGCTGCTAATTTTCCAAATGCTTAGGCCTTAATTAATAAGGGAAAACCAAGAGCGACTTAATTGAAAGCATTTCTGAAAATATGAGCTGCTTCTCCTGGGCACTGCTCCATTTTTTGACTGCACTGAAAAATATCACTAAAAGCCAAAATGTTTCTCTCCACATGTAAACGGCTGAGGATCCTGAGACTGTCTGAAACTGCATTAGGAGAGTGCGGATTAGTGTCAGCCTCGTCAGAAATGCTAAAGGTGGTGATTTGGGTTTATAATGGGCTTTAGCTCTTCAGTAAGTCACGCAATGTACCGAATAAACGTTACCTAAGTGATCGATTGACACTGACAGTTTGTATATGACACTCAGTGGTGGATGAAGTACTCAGTTTTGTTACTTAAATAAAAGTACAGATACAGAGGTAAAAAGTTACTCGAGTAAAAGTAAAAGCATCATATGAAAAAATTGAAGTAAAAGTATTTGAGTACCCATTTAAAAATGTACTTTATGTGTAAAAAGTATTTCACACAAGTGTTGTTAATTTGTTAAAGTGTTAAATGTAACGTAATGTTTAAAAAATATTCAAAATCATATTTTTGGTCAACAGTAGCAATACGAATCAACTTCTTAATTTTTCTATGAAATTTTGCCGAATAAACGTTACCTAAGTGATCGATTGACACTGACAGTTTGTATATGACACTCAGTGGTGGATGAAGTACTCAGTTTTGTTACTTAAATAAAAGTACAGATACAGAGGTAAAAAGTTACTCGAGTAAAAGTAAAAGCATCATATGAAAAAATTGAAGTAAAAGTATTTGAGTACCCATTTAAAAATGTACTTTATGTGTAAAAAGTATTTCACACAAGTGTTGTTAATTTGTTAAAGTGTTAAATGTAACGTAATGTTTAAAAAATATTCAAAATCATATTTTTGGTCAACAGTAGCAATACGAATCAACTTCTTAATTTTTCTCATGAATTTTGTGTATTTTTTTGTTTGCTCAAAGTCGAACCTTGAACTCGAAAACTTTAGTCAGAATGTTACAACAAACATGGTAAAAATAACCCCTCAAATCATATGAAAAGTACTTTTTACTTTTCAGTCCTGTTCAAAAATGTAGTGGAGTAGATACTTGCTCTCAGATGTAGTGAAGTAGAAGTAAAAGAATCCCCTTTTAAATCTACTTAAGTAAAGTACTTTACTACTTGTACTTCGTCACCTTCCACCACTGATGACACTATAAATCTGTCCTCCAACGGGAGAGCATCAGTCTAACTTGACCATAATCTTAACTTAAATCAAGTCTAACAGCTCCTCTTGATATGGAGAAGCAGCTCTATTCCAAGCTTCTCATCTTGTAGTAACTCTGTTAAGAAAACGAACCTCCTTATAGAAGACCTCAGTCTCAGACTTCCCTCTCCTTGAGACCCTCTCTCTTCATGATCTTCTTTTTCATTCATCTCAGTGTGGAGGAGCAGCAGCTCTACTCTGAGCTCCTACACTTGCATCAAATTTTCATAGGAACCACATATAGAGAAATAAAAATAATATCCCTTCCTCAATGGAGCTCAATAATGGTCTGTACTAAAAGTTTAAAAACTCGGGATCATAATGTACTAAAAGTATCTTAATGTGAGTTGACTGAATTTTATTTTAGAACTTTAAAGGTGCTCTATGTAACTTTGTTAATACATGGGAAATCAATCTTATATGCGCTATGGCTGTTAATTAGCACTCGGATCAGCTCTGCATAACTTGTTCAATACTATAACTCCAGTTTTTGGAGTGGAGGTGATTAGCATAAGCACAGCTGATAGCACATGCAGAGACAGGCCGTGTCAGTGTCCCGTTGGCTGGATAGAGAGCTGAGACCTGCTCTGGGGCTAAGAGGATTAGTCCTGAACATCAGCCCAGTCCACACTCAAAGTCATCCCTTTAAGAAGGACAGTGCGGCTGTCATCCCTTTAAGAAGGACAGTGTGGCTCATTGTGTCTGCGCGCCCCATTGTGCAGTGGCCTACTGCACTTACAGATACTCTCTGCTCCATTTCACTGCTGTCAACTGTGTAAGGGACACCACACCAGGCTGCATGGGGCACTGCTTTTTTTAGCTACCGACTTGACTACAAAGCTTCTTCATGACTTTGAGTTGGTAATCCTAATTATAATAACGTTAGGAAGGTTTTCTGGTTTGGACAGGGACGAGTGTGTTTTAGGCCAATTAAGAACATCGCTTGAATGTGTTGACAGTGCTTTCTGGCAGAGCCAGATAGATATGTGTAGCACGCTTGCTTTGCGTTCTACACATTGGCAGTCTGAGATGGCTCACTTTACATCAGGGAAAAGCTGGAACATTCAGACGAATACTTCATGCTGATTGGACGAAGCGTCAACAGCAGAACAAGCCGAGAAATCAAACTTTGGTTAAATTCAGTTGAGAGAGAAGCACGGAAATCTCTTCCCATCCACAAATGCACAAAGCCCTTCCCTCTGGACATTTATGAAAAACAACATCTCTCTAGGCCAAAGTACGTCAGTCAGTGCTGCCATGTCTGTTTGGTTTATTTGGCTGCATCTAAAGCACGATGCTGTCCTGTGATTGAACTGCTCCACCAGAGGCTTTAGTTTGTAAACTCAAATATCACAGGAATTCATCTGCCTCTGCAACGTTTCTGATGATTGCAAAAATACTGATGTGATTATCGAAGCAGAGCTGAAGGTATCCAAACTGAAGATGTTGAGGTTCATAGGATTCATAATAAAAACTAACAACATGCACCAAGACCAGATGTTTGGATGTGTACAGGGGAGAGAGAGTAAATGAAGATGCCAAGTAGGAAGGATACCAAAGAGATTTAGATTTTTTTTCCCCCTTTTTATTATTGTTTACTTATTATAGGAAATATATAACAAAATATATTAATCAGGCCTGACTGAGTTAAAAATTGTTTTTCAGCAGTTTCCTGTTTCACACCAAGAGCACACCAACACTATAATATCCACACACACTACAGTTCAGTCAGCCCGAAAAGTCTGTTTGCCTTTTTAAAACGGGCATGTGAGTTTCCCGTCCTCAGACAGAGGGGGATAGAGCCTTGTGCAGGTGTGGGAGACCTTTGATGCAGTGGGTGAGAAGGGGCAGACTGTTCATTAACTTCAGCAAACTCTGAAATGAACCTGCAAAGGGAAAACAGAAGAAATAGTGTTTGTGATATTATTGCAGCCTCCACTATCAGATCTGATTACCTGGGTTTGATAAGGTATTGATCTGTG